>JAGFZM010000331.1:134518-146823 GCA_017657215.1 Limnothrissa miodon | reverse complement strand
TCATCTGGGTCTACACCCTTATGAAGCTTTTGAACACATACACACACACTCACACTTATCTGAGTCTTTGCACTCACATAGTCTCTTCTGCTTAAACATAGCAGCACAATTCGTTGTGTGTGTGTGTGTGTGTGCGTGTGTGTGTGCGTGTGTGTGTGTCTTGCAGGTACAGCGTGTTTAAGATCCACTGGCTCATGGCGGCACTGGCGTTCACCAAGGCCATCTCCCTGGTGTTCCACAGCGTAAGTTTCCTGCTCTTTGACACAGCCCATAGACACATAGTTTCTAGTCCATAATTATACCACTGGCAGAATACTCAGCAAATTACCTAGAGTACACAAAGACTAGTATTGTTTACTGTGTACTTGGTATGTTCCTTAGAGTACATAAAAACTGCGTCCTGTGCATTATATATAATATCACAATGCCTTGTTTGTAGAACATAGTATATTTCCCAGAGCTTACAAGGACTGGAACTGATGAGTGTACAAGGATTTAAAGTGCAAATGGCAGGCTAACCACTACAAGCAATTAATGTGTACATAGTGTTTAATACGTATATTTCTAAAGAGTTTACACTTTTCAAACAAATTACATTTATTGTGGTTTCAACAAACTTAAAGTTATTATTGTGATTTGTGGATGACATCACAAGAGGGAGAATTTATTTTTAAAGGTCCCCTTTGTGATTCTGCAGGATTTTACCGTGATTTTATGTTTGTCTCAAATCGTAGGCATCTCCGCTTGTTTGGCTTGCTGTCTGCTCCTGAATACATTGTGAAAAAAACAGGTCTCAAAAGACAACACAGGGGCTGTAATCCTCAAACAAACACTAGGGGCACAGGCTGTGGTTTGTTATGTGCCTGTGTTGCTGATTGGTTGGCCGTGGTTTGTTATGTTTTGGTGCACAGCCTGTGCCCCTTGTGTTTGTGTGTGGATTCAGGGGGCCGACAGCAAACCGATCTAGGGGAGCTGCCTACAATTTGATACAAAAATAAGATTGAGCTTAAATCCCGCAGAATCTCATAGGGCACCTTTAACAATATTATAACCCATTATTATGCCGAGGCTATAAGGACTAGAACTGATGCACGTTTAACTGAACTCCCTTAAATTATATATTGCACTCTATGACAATACCATGAATGTACTTATGCTGACGTTGAGCACTGATGAGATTGCTGGACTTTAAGTCAGCGCTGTGTGTGCACTAACCTAGTCTCATCTCTCTGCCTCTGCAGATCAACTACCACTTCATCAATACTGAAGGACACCCCATAGAAGGCTGGGCTGTCATGTACTATATCACTCACTTGTAAGTGTGTGTGTGTGTGTGTGTGTGTGTGTGAGAGAGAGAGAGAGAGAGACAGAAAGTACTGCAGCTGTACTACTGTACATTTCACTGTTGTACTCATAGTAGGTGCATTTCTTATTTATATTTTTCTTGTTTGTGTCATTGCTTTGGCAACACTGTATCTAACAGTTCAGACAGAAAACTCTTAGAATTATTATTCAAGATTAGGTTGGTGTAGATACAAGGTAGTATGCTTGGTCATGGCGCCCAGATCTGCTCAAGCTGGCGCTTGCCAGCTGCTGCTGCTGTGTTGCAAACATTTAGCTGCATGATTAAAGCTGCTGCAAAAATATGAATATATACGGTGACTGCTGTCACACACAAAACAAGCAATAAATAAACAGATCCCCAAACAAAGCAGATCAAGAAGCCAGACATGTGTGCTGCGCTGCTGCCATTCTGTCAGTTTCAGTGACCTACCATGTAGCCCGCCATATGTGAGGAAAATGATGGGCCAGCTAAGTGAATTAAACTGTGAAGTGAATATGACTAATGACAATGTGTGTACCTCTGATCACAAGACCGAGGTTATCCAATGGCCTGAAGACTAGTGGGGTGAATCCTAAAGAGTCAGTGCAAGCAAATTCCAGGTGACGCCCAAAACAAGCAACTTGAAGCTGGAGACTAACGTTACGTTAGACGATGAACATAATTGGGAACCCAGCACCACCTGAGCAAATACAGTTAGTTTTGAGCACAGACTTATCTTTAGCGATGGGGTCTTGGATCTCTGGCTGATGTACTGCAACGATAATCCAGCAATTCACAAATAAGTCAACTGAGCTGCGACAGCGTCTCTGCCACCATAGTAGCCTACATTTAAACAAGCGCGGGATTAGGAGCTGACTTGATTGGTCTGCGTCATTATCTAATTACGGCGTCACCCGAGTTTCCTGTATGAACTGGTAATTCATGCTAATAAAACACACTTTGAATTTGAGTGGGAGAGTGTTAAAACACACTACACTAGGTGGAACTAACTGCTATGAGTAACCCCCTGCTGTTCCTCCGTCAGGCTGAAGGGGGCACTGCTGTTCATCACGCTGGCTCTAATCGGCACCGGTTGGGCTTTTGTCAAATACATCCTGTCCGACAAGGAGAAGAAGATCTTCATGATCGTCATCCCGTTGCAGGTGCGTGTGTGTGCGTGTGTGTGTGTGTGTGTGTGTCTATCTATATGTATGGGTTCAACTTACATGTCTGTGTATTTGCATGTTGCGGATAGTTTATGTGTGCATTGGGGTTATATTACTGTGTGTCTGTATATGCATGAATATAAAAATGTGTGTGTGTGTGTGTGTGTGTGTGTGTTGGGCAGGTGCTGGCCAACGTGGCCTACATCATCATCGAGTCGACGGAGGAGGGCTCCAGTGAGTACGCTCTGTGGAAGGAGATTCTCTTCCTGGTCGACCTCATCTGCTGCGGTGCCATCCTCTTCCCTGTTGTCTGGTAGGTGTGCGTGTGTGTGTGTGTGTGTGCGTATGTGTGTATCCGAGTGTGGGTTTTTGTGTACATGTGTGCCTCTGTGTATGAGTACATAACTGCTCCATTGCTACTGAGAATTTATATTGTGTGTGTGCGTGTGTTTGTGGGCATATTGTGTGTGTGTGTGTGAGTGTGTGTGTGTGTGTGTGTGTGCATGCGTGTGTGCGTGTGTACATAACTGCTCCATAGCTACTGAAAATGTTATATTGTGTGTATATGGGCATAGTGTGTGTGTGTGTGTGTGTGTGTGTACATAACTGTTCCATAGCTACAGAGAATGTTATATATTGTGTGTATATGGGCATATTGTATATGTTAGGTGTGCGTGGTCATTGTTTTGGGGAATCTGGTGTGTGTGTTGTCGTGTGTGTCATGTGTTTGTCTGTCTGCTAGTCTTCTGTAACATATTATGCTGAGTGTCTCTTCCTTCTCTTTCTTTCTTTCTTCCTCCAATCCCCCCATTCTCTCTCTTTCTTTCTTCCTTCTATCCTCCCATTCTCTCTCTTTCTTTCTTTCTTCTATTCCGCCATTCTCTCTGTCTTTCTTTCTTTCTTTCTTTCTTCCTTCTATCCCCCCATTCTCTCTTTCTTTTTTTTCCTTCTATCCTCCCATTCTCTCTCTCCTTGTCCAATTCTCTCTCAGGTCCATTCGTCACCTGCAAGAGGCTTCCACCACTGATGGCAAAGGTGAGAGTCCAAAACACACACTAGGAACACTATTATATATATACAACACACTCACACTAGGAACACTATTTATGCAAAAATAATAATACAAAAATATATACATCATCTGTTTAGTGAATACGGAACTTGTAACGCGTGAGAGAGCATACTGCTAGCAATACAGCTAGCTGTACAGAGCTCTCCCTACAGCTTTGTGGCATTTAATGCAGGGTTAAAAAACAGACTTACTGAGTGTATCTTTAAAGCGTCAGGCCCACCATTTGTGGAAATATGTTCATTTTGCACCTCCCCTCGAGTTAAGCAATTGAGTTTTACCAGTACAAACTCCTCAACGTCTCTGGTAATAATCACGTTTGCTGTGTTTGTTGGACTATATTTCAGGGGCTGCGTGATATGAGTGTGCTGCTGCGCCCATAGACTGTATATAGCTGCGCCACACTACATCATTGATCATTACGCAGAAATGAGAATAGTTCCAAACCAATTGGTCCAAAGAAATCGCCACATTTCATTTTCTTAAAGCATTATAACATTTTCCAACTGGTGATGAGACAACTTTTAAATGGGAAAATTACCGGAAATATTTGTGATGCTAGCGGGCGCAATGCTACTGGTCTCATTCGGTTCAATGATCTATGCTAGGCTGGAGCTGCAAGTGGTATCGCCAGGCTCGGAGAACGGCTTGATGAACAGAAAAAAGGTAAAACTCAATCGCTTAACTCGAGGGGAGGTGCAAAATGAACTTATTTCCACAAATGGTTGCCTGACACTTTAAGTCATAAACATAAAGTAAAGCCAAAACTAGTGAAAATAGTCAAAATCCAAATATTATGTAGCTCCGCCTTGGCTCTGAAAATGTTTTTCACTGAATTTGAATCAATAAATGTGAAACAAGTCTTATCAGGAAGT
The DNA here is from genome assembly GCA_017657215.1 of Limnothrissa miodon. Classification (NCBI taxonomy): domain Eukaryota; kingdom Metazoa; phylum Chordata; class Actinopteri; order Clupeiformes; family Clupeidae; genus Limnothrissa; species Limnothrissa miodon. The sequence goes on along the minus strand of JAGFZM010000331.1, from coordinate 142,389 downwards.
AGGCTTTTCCTTTAAAGGGATAGTTCGGTTTTTAACACATTGAGCCCCTTTCACAGGTTGTCTAAAATGAAATAAAGTGGTTGACACCAAAATCTTGATGATTGCTCCTGTCTCGGCTATTTGGGAAATATAGAATCGCCTCTGCCTGCCTTTAAAATGGCTAGCAATGGGCATGTGTTGTTTCCATCCTTAAAACACTGGTTTTAAAAAAGTGCTTCTCATGGAGTGATTAGTGTCGTTTGCGGATGTTCCAACCCAAGTATCGCAGCAAAATACAGTTTCTGTCATGTTTTATTTGCCTTTGGCTTTGGCTTTGGCTCTCTTCACAGGTATTGGGTGACAGGCTAGTCGTTTTGAAGAGATGGGACCAGTAATGTTGTATGAGTGTAATGGATGTGAGAGAATGCAAATGACTGCTGATTTTAAAACTCCACACCCCTTTCCTCCCCCCCCTTCTCTCTCTTTTAGCGGCCATGAACCTGGAGAAATTGAAGCTCTTCAGACATTACTACGTAATGGTGGGTACAACAGCTCTGCTTTCTGTTCATACAGTCCACCATACCTTTTACTATGGTTATTCTGTGTTCTTCCTACTGTAGTTATAACTATTTATGTGTCTGTCTATCCTTTCATCTGTTTATCTTCTCATCTGTTTATCTGTCCATCTGTCTATCCCTATCCCTATTATTTTTTGCCCCCACCTCTCTCAGATTGTGTGTTATATCTACTTCACACGGATCATTGCAATCCTGCTGAAGGTTACTGTGCCTTTCCAATGGCAGTGGTGCTATGAGGTGAGTACCCCATCTTGAGTCTGTGTGTGTGTGTGTGTGTGTGTGTGTGTGTGTGTGTGTGTGTGTCACCTGCTGAAGGTCACTGTGCCTTTCCAGTGGCAGTGTTAGGCCAAAGGACGCATAGCAGCGTGGCTATGTTATCTTATATACCCTCTGTCTAAGTCACACAAGGATGTGTGTTGGTGTGTGTGCGTGCATGTATGTGTGTGTATGTGTGCGTGCGCTCCCTCACAAATTTCAGCTGGTGTTATTGTCATAATCTCATAATTCTTGTCTCCCTCTCCAACTTACCAGCATTTGCAACTAAAACCCCACATGTTGCATTTTTTTTTTTACTTTTCACTGTTTTACTTTTTACTTTTGCGTGTGTTTGTACCAAACATACACCTTATCATTCTCTCTCTCTCTCTCTCTCTCTCTCTCTCTTTCTTTCTCTCTCTCTCTCTGTCTGTAGTTTCTGGTAGAGGTGTCCACCCTGATCTTCTTTGTGCTGACGGGCTTCAAGTTCCGGCCGGCCTCCAACAACCCCTACCTCCAGCTGCCCCAGGACGAGGAGGACATGGAGATGGACGAAGTGTGAGTGTGTGAGAGAGAGCTGTGTGTGTGTGTGTGTGTGTGTAGTGCAGCATTAGATGAACTTTACTGGTTCCCTCATCCAATCCCCATTTGTCCGCAGTAGAGGCTTTTGAAATACCCATACTTTCAGAGAACTTCAGATATCACTGGGTTTCTTATACTGAAGGAACTATAAAATAAAATATACTTTCGTGTATGTCTGTCTGTCTGTCTGTCTGTCTATATGTATGCATGTATGAATGCATGCATGAAATCCATCCATCCATCCATCCTGGTCTAAAATTCTTTTACTGTTCTATTTCTATCTTCATTATTCTCTCTCTCCCTCTCTCTCCAGTTTGACAGAGTCTGGAGCTCTAGAGGGCATCACTAAGGTGAAGAAGACGTCCAATGGCCGCGAGCGACAGAGAGAAGCCGCTTTATGAGACCGCCCACATGCCCCAGCCCTGGTCTGTGATTGACATCTGATTTTTGATTGGCCCCCGTGCATATATGGGAAAGAGTCTGGACCATTTTTTGCTGATGTTCTCTACCATGGCTGTTGTCATGGTGAGCCACAGCGTCGCTATGCAACAACAATTAACGGGATGAGGAAGAACAGAGGAATTAAGAGATGGATGGACTCAATAAAGGAAGAGGAGGATAAAAGTGTGTTTAAGATAGCTTCTGAGAGACGGTCATTATAACCCTTCACCTAGCCCCCCCTGCTGTGGCTTGCAGTGGTGCATTCCAGCGACTCCTCCCTCTTCAAATCTCTTAAATGGTTTGGACCAAGGTGGAAATGGACCTTGAAGTAATTGGTGAGGGTGTCTTTTTTGTTTGTTTTTTCTTTTAATTATTTATTGTGTGTTTTTGTTTGTTTTGTTTTTTAAAGGATAAGTCAGGTGTAAAATGGGCTTGGGTTGTGTTGAAACATGATGACAAGTGCAAACTAGTATGTTGAACATCCCACTTCCATTCGCCCCCCAGCATTCCAAAACACTGCGCTTGCTAGCAAATGCTAGTGCTAAGGATCTAGCATTGCCCGTGGAAAGAGGTCACTACCATTGTAATGCTTTCAACTTCAGCAATACTCAAAAGAGATGACCTCATGGGGTGCAGTGGTGAAATTCAATTTACTCATCATTTACACATTATTTACTTATCATTAACTCATCACATTTTAATAGACCTCAAGGCCATTTCACATCAGACTTGTCCTTTTAAGTCACTGCATTTCACCACTGATCTCACCTTAAGTTCTGTCTCTTTTTTTACCCCCTCTCCATCGTTTTTTTTTTTCTTTGTACACTTTATCTCTTGTTCTGTTAGCGGACGAGAGAAGTATTGAGATTCCAAAGATGCAACATGACTTTTAAACAATCATTTGGCATGTATCATTTTATTCAAGAAATCATTCTGCTAACACAAAATATTGTAATTATTGTTATTTATGTAGTGCATTGTTTTACCCGATGTGCTGCAGGTGTGTTTTAATTACAAGATATATATTTTTGTTTTGTTTTGTTTTGATTGATGAAGAGTATTCATGTTGTCTATCAGGCGTAATAGCTGTGAGCACAAATGCTTATTCGGTCGAGCAATGACTGTGTGTTTGTAAACTAGATGTCTCCCCTCAACTTAAACATCTGATGCCATCTTCCATCAGTGTTTTCTGCAAATACATAATACATTTTTCTTCTGAATACATCCAGGTGTTGGTCTGTGTGTGAGTGAGTGTGTGTGTGTGCGCGTGCATGTGTGTGTGTGTGTGTGTGTGTGTGTGTGCGCACTCTGTGTGTGTGTGTGTGTGTGTGTGTTTGTACGTATGCACTGTCCCTGGTTGAGGCGTCACCCTGATTTTTGTGATGACAGATTTCAGGTTCTAACTGGCCTCTACATTTTCTTTGTGTGCGTGTGCTTGTTGTAAACCCCCCAACCCGCCCCCGTGAGCAGTGATGACGCCCTGATGCTCATGTATTCTGTCAGTCGAGTGTGCCTACTAGCCAAATGAGTTAACCTGTGTGATGCTGTAGCCTATTTGGGTGGCTGTTTCTATTTTTATTTCTTTTTGATTTGTTTGTTTTTTGCCGCTTTTACTTTCCCCCTCTGGCAGTAATTTGCAAAGAAAAGTAGACCCATCCAAGTCACATTGGTGAACAGATAGGCCTGCCTTTGTTTACTTCCGTGGGCTAGGCAAGGATCTAGTTATCATCATGGCAACTCTTCATCTGTCAGTTAGAAAAAATGGGCAAGCTTCTGTGATGCACCTGGGAGTGCAGTATTGCCTGTGTTTGCTGATGAAACAGGACTTCATGTTATGGAGCTAGATATGACTTTATCTTCCAATCTTTTGAAAGACTTGAATCTCTCCAGCCGCCATCTTACATTTATCATTACTGTCCTGAAATGTATTTTTGCCTTGCTGTCAGAAGGTGGACACAATGCTGTCTCTGTACTTGTTTTTTGAAATAAAATATTTGAATGTGTTTTGCTGGCAATGTGTTTGTGTGGGTATACTTAAAAAAAATATTGGCTATCCGATTGGGGGGGGTGGGGTCCTATTTCTACAGAATACATATAAAATAAAATAAAAATATGATAATGTTGTAGACTTTGTGATTAAAAAAAAAATCAGATAACTTTGACAGTGTTAAAACCTATCTTCATATCAGACCAAAAGTGCTGTGTCACTGTAAATGTAGTGACGCCGTATATAGCCTAAAGTCTGGCAAGTCTTGGCACTGACGCGTAACTTAATATTGCGGTCAACGTGACCAACGTCCGGTCGGTCCCTTTCAGAAACTGCTGAAACGACGTCAGACTGTCAGAGCGACAAAAGGATTCTTTGGGCTGCTCTCCTTGCAACGTCAGGAGCACGTTGAGAAGACTGTCAGATTCCTCTCCAACTCTATCCAGTCTCAAACCAACAATGTGAGTAATTTTGTCTGCGTAATCTTCGCAAGCTACAATCCCACTTGTATATTGCGCGTTCTTTGTGATGATTCTCAATAACGCAACTTTGACAGTTTAGTTTTTGGCGTGCCAAGTGAAATACATCCCTAATTTATAAAGTTTGCATGTATAACCGCACCTGCACGCTGCGTGTTCATGACGCATTATATGTAACCTAGTCCATTCACACTAGCATGAACAACTTAATTGCATGCTGTTGTAGTTGAATACTATAGACGCTAGAAATTTCATAAAGTGAAGCCCGGCTGCACTTTCCGGTGGTCCTTGATCAAAGTTGTCCTCACCGGTTTACAGTCGCGCCGAAAGGATTCCCGCAGCGGAGTCAACTTTCTCCGCAGTGCAGTGAGGCACAGCGTGCTGAAACAGCTGACCCCCTATCCGGGTGCTGTCTCTCGCGCTTTTTGTTTGGGGGATGCGATATTTATCAACAACGAAACGAGAATATTTTCCGGGCTCTTTATCATCATTTGGCAACTGACTTTGGTTAACCTATATATCATGCAGTCACGGTGTTACCAACGCCTACATCTTCATGCGCTTTAAGATCGACCTCATTTTACCCTGCGCACGCAGCCTGCCCGGGTGGTACAGATATAAAAATGACGCAGCACCCTCTCTCTCTCTGTCTCCATCTCTTTCTCTCTGAAAGATGTTTTACACATTGCACCCCCATCATTTTATTATTTTTTTTGTCTTTCTACAATGTTTCATAAAATATATAATATAATAATATAATATAATATAATTTTTGTTTTGGTATATTTGGTATATTCAAGTTAAGCCAAGGGCAAATTGCTGTTTGTTTTAATGCACCATTGTATGTTTCACAGGAACGTCATTGCTGGGTTGCTACTGGTAGCCGTTCTTGGCTTTGCAGAGAGTGGTGTTGGGTGAGCAAAAAACATACCTTTAAATGTGTGTGTGCACCTACATGTGCACGTGTGTGTGTGTGCGTACAGTATATCTTACTACTTTCATTTCTCTCTTCTATCCATTAGCCCTAGTAACTCCAGCAGCAGCTTCTGCACAGAGTCGAAGGAGTGCCTCCAGTTTGACCTGGTCTGCAAAACAGATGAGTATGAGGTGAGTAGATGTTTAAAAAAACGTGTTTCGGCAGAAGTGAGTGGGCAGAAAGCACAACACAACACAACACAAATATGATGTGAGTGTGGGTGAAAACAGTGTATGATCTGTCACTCTACAGACAGATGCTAAGGCATACAGTTGTATTGCATACACAACATAAACACACTTACTGAGGACCAGACAGGGATGCCTAAAGGGCCGCATGTGGCCCTCAGGCCGTAACATGCTCAGGTCTGCATTAGACACACATTGTGTGCTTGCTAGCATCATTTATTAGCCAGCATTTATTTATTTGTTAATTTATTAGCTAGCCACATTTATTGACTTTGTGGATGTGTGTGTGTGTGTGTGTGTGTGTCACAGGTGCGGCACTACAGTCCGACCCGTTGGGTCTCTACTGATGCTGAGGCCTACTTCATGGGAGTAGGAGCAGCTATGGCCTTCAGGAGACTGTTCCAGTACATCACAGGAGCTAATGAAGATGGTGTGTGTGTGTCTGTGTGTGTGTGTGTGTGTGTGTGTGTGTGTGCGTGTGTGTGTGTATTGCAAAATCACTGCCTGATTAGAGGGATGCTGACTGCGGTGTGTGTTTGCTGGACTGAGTGTTTTTTTGTGTATGAGTGTGTGTATGTGTATGTGTGTCGAGGTGCGTTTGTTGTATAGCAAAACCAGCAAATTTAGAGAGATGCTGTATGCCGTTTCTGACTGTCATTTCTTTGTAGGTGTGGGTGTAGGTGCATGTTTGTTGTATTGCAAAACCTCCGCCTGATTTAGTGGGATGTTGTATGCATTGTATGTTTGACTGTCATTTGTGTGTGTGTGTGTGTGTGTGTGTTTGTGTGGACGTGCAGGTTTGAAGATCGATATGACCGCCCCAGTTCTGGTGAAGATCCCCGAGGAAACCAAAATGTGGGAGCCGGCCATTTACACCCTCAGCTTCCTGCTTCCCTCGGCCTATCAGGACAACCCTCCCGCCCCCACCAATGACAAGGTGCGTCACGGCCACCTTCCAATTAGATTAGATTGGATTAGATTAGATTCAACTTTATTGTCATTACACATGTAAAAATACAGGGTAACCAAATGAAGTTTAGCATCTAATGAAAAGTGCATAGAGCAGCAAGTGCAGAATATATAGTATAAAGTGTATACAGTATAGACAGTATGTACATTTAAGAGCAGCATTTACAGTTAAGAGCAGTGGTATACAGTTAGGTGCAATAGAGGAGGTAGATGATTTAAAAGTATGGTAGTATATATGCAGTGATTACAGCTTCTTTGTATAGTAATACAGATGGGTTAAGTATGGAGCTGTAGAGTAAACAGTAAGTATAAATACAGTATTGCACAGATGGATAAGAATAGAAATGTTTACACAATATGTATAAATATGACTCAGTGGAAACTGATTCCACCCAGTCACCCAAATTAAATTTTAAATTAAATTTAAATAAATCCTTACATTTTACTTAAATAAATACTAAAATTTAAATAAATACTTACATTATTCACTCCTTGTGATATTGCAGCCATTTCCGAAAATCATTTAAGTTGTGTTTGTGTTTCCTTATGTTTCAGTTTTTCTTTTTTGATACATTTAAAAAATAATAAAAAATAAAAAAAATCTATCACTATGGGGTGCTGTGTGTACATTAATAAGAAAAAATGAACTTAAATTAATTTAACAAATGGCTGCAATAACAAAAAATGAAAATGTTTAGGGGGTCTGAATACTTCCCACACCCACTTTTTGACTCCCAAAGCAATTTACATAGTTCGCCTCTTATTCACACGCTGGTGGCGGAGGCTGCCATGCAATGCACCAAACTGCCACGGGGAGAAATGTTCAAATTGACACTTTGATGGGGTTAAGTGAAGCTGGCTTCGAACCTGCAACCCTCCAGTTGCCAAATGGCCCTTGTACATGTACCACATGAGTAGGAGCAGCACCACCATCAGCACCAGCAGCACCACTTGCACCACCATCGCCCTCTGCTGGGTGGGTGTTAATTCTAACAAACTTGGCCCATTCTCTGATTGGCTGTCATGAAATGGCCGTCATGAAAAGGCCAAGCATTTACAGTGGATCTGGTGAGAGTAAAAAGCCTTCCAATTGGCTCTGGCATATCACTGAACCCTCCCACAATAACTAAACAATAAATTCATAAAATCATAAGTACAGTTAAGCGCTCTCATTGGCCAGGGCAGGTGAGACAAGGGTGCTGATTGGCCCCTGCTGTTCCTTTGTCTTCCCACTCGTTATGGGCAGCTGTATTTTACGGAGATGCCGGACATGGATGTGTATGTGCGGAGCTACGGCGGGTGGATGCTCTCCGTCACCTCCAGACTCCACGCCCACCTTCTGACCAAGGAGCTGCACCGCGTCAAGGCACAGTACAACCACACCTACCACTATGGGGTGGGCTACGACAGGTATATAGACACACACACACACACACA
>JAGFZM010000331.1:110756-126720 GCA_017657215.1 Limnothrissa miodon | reverse complement strand
TTTGAAGAGATTTAAAACCCAGGCAGTGGACAGGTCTGTAGTAAAAAAAGGCTCGGCAGAGAAATGGGGAGCCCCAATTTGAACCAAATGATTTGAAATTAATTTAATTTGCTTCACTGTTTCAACTGGTGTTTTTCTCTAGCAGTCAACCACTGTGCTGCTTTTATATATTTTTATTTTGATAATTTATGGTATTTTTATTTTGATCATATATGGTGTTTTTATTTTGATAATTTATTATCTTTTTATTTTGATAATATATGGTATTTTTATTTTGATAATATATGGTATTTTTATGATGCCAATATACTGTACAGTATTTTTAAATAGTGGTTGAAGTAGCAGTTGATAAGCTGCTAACCCAATTCAAAGGCAAGATGAGTTACCTTTAGGTGCCTTGGCAGGGCTCTTGGGACTGATGATGGCGTTATTATCCCGACTCTTGTTGCCGCGGTGCTTGTGCTGCTGTTGTCTATGCTGCTGTTGTTGTTTGTTTTGCTGTTGCTGCTGCTGTTGTTGTTGTTGTTGTTTCTGTTGTTTACTGGTGGCTGGCTTCTGCCGGAGCACTTTGTCCAGGTCGGACATGATCTTCAGCTGATGGCGCCGCTCGTACTCGGCCCGAGTGAAGTCGCCCCGCCTCTGGGGCGTGGACGGGGGCGTGGCACGAGAGTGTTGTGCTGGGGGCGGAGCAAAGAAGGAGGAAGTGGGGAGGGACTGAGACAGCCGTAGCTCGTCAGCAGACGCTGCTCGACTATTGGTGGGGAAAAATGAAAAATAAGAAAAAAAAAGTTATATTATAATATTATATAATATTTAAAAAAAAATTCAAATACCAAATCAAACAAATTTCTTCATTGGTGGAACAAAAGTGAAAAAGAAGTACCAAAAAAATTCTCTTTACATACTATACTCGCTATATTTTACAATACTAAGATTTACTTTACAAACTACAGTAGTACTACATTGGACACTTTAAACTCCACTACTGATAAGAAAACAATTATTTACAATTTATCACGTTAAAAGCTTTATGAATAGAATAGTAACACAGTTTTGTGTGTGTGTGTGAATGTCTGTGTGTGTGTGTGCGTGTGTGTGTTTGTGTGTGTGCGTGCGTGCGTGCGTGTGTGTGTGTGCATGTATGCGTGCATGTGTGAGTGTGAGTGTGTGTGTGTGTGAGTGTGAGTGTGTGTGTGTGAGTGTGTGTGTGTGAGTGTGAGAGAGAGACCTGTTCTCTCTCTCCTGCTCCTGTTCCTGACGGCGTTTCCTCATCTCCTCGGCTCTTCTCTGTTGTCTCTCCAGCAGAGCTGCTTTCCTCTGGGCCATCTCCTCCTCCGACAGGCCCTCCTCCTACACACACACACACACACTAGGTTAGGATAAGCCTGAACTGTCTGTGTACACAACTGAAGTCCACACACACAAACACACACACACACACACACATACTGTACACACAAAAAAACTCTTCTGTGTGTATTTGTCACTCTCACACATTCTCCAATCATTGAGACACACATAGACTACACACACACCAAAATCTTCTGTGCATGGTTCTTATTCTCATGCTTTTATTCTCTAACATGACCAAAAACACACTTTCACAGACTGTCTCCGTGTCTTCGCTTCTCTCACCCTGAAGAAGAATCCAAGCCCTCCCCTGGTCTCTGATTCGGTCTGGTCACTCATGGAGTCGGATGAGAAGACCTCCGGCCCCAGCTCCTGATCTGTCTCCTCACCGCCGCCACCGCCCCCTAGTGGACCCTGCAGGGACGACAGTGCCTCCTCCAGCAGCCGCTCGCTGTCCTCCCCACCTGTTCTTCCTTCTCCTTCATCGCCCTCTCCTTCGGTCTCCCCCTCCATCTCTCCGTCCGTCAGACCGCCGCTGATCATGAGGTCGCTGTCGAAAGAGCACTCGGACGGGGCACCCGAACTGCTGCCTCCCCCTATGCTGCTCCCGCCAGCCACCGACCCTGGAGGTCTCGGGAAAGCGGCTCCAGCGACAATAGCATTAGCACTAGTATTAGCATTAGCAATAGCATTAGCACTGCCATTAGCGCTAATGCTAACGCTAGCGGTTGCAAGAGCTTGGCTACCAGTAACAGCAGTAGTAGTAGTAGTAATTGTAGCCAGAGGAGGGGGAGGGATGTCAAGCTCCATGCTGAACATGGCCACGTGCTCGTCGCTGGAGCCTGACTCCGAGACACTCTCCTCGGGTTTGGGTGGCGGTGTAGGAGTGGGGGTCTGGGGTGTGGGTGTCTGAGGTCCGCCAAGACGGAGTGAAGACGTTGTCTGCACCTGGCACTTGCTGGGCGAGACACGGCGCAGGTGCGGCAGCGTGTCAACGCTCTGGGGCGGTGTGAGGACGCGCGCCAGCGGTGGGAAGCGCAGCTCGGAGGGACGAGCGGGCGTTCGCTGCTGTTGCTGCTGACGGCGAGGGCTCTTGGGTGCGGTCGCCGATGACGGGCTCTTTGGGGCCTTCCGCATACTGGAGCCCGACGCAGGTGTGACGGGCGTCACCTGAGGGGATTTAGGTGTAGTAGAAGGGGTATGGTTCTTGTGGCCGGAGCGAGAGGGGGAGGAGGAGGGGGAAATATCCCGGGTGGACTCCCGGGACAAACGAGGAGGCGTTGCAGAGGCGGATGTTTTGGGGCTGGCCGGTATGACCCAGGCCTTGCTGGGAGTGTTCGCCTTCCTGCTCTTGGCCCCCGGGGAGGGCGAGGAAGAGGAAGTGGCCTTCTTGGATCCTCCCATGAGCTTCTGCTGCTGCTCGGTGAGCTTCTGCATGTCCTTCTGCAGCGCCTGCAGAGCGGAGCTTAGCTTGGACACCGCCTCGTCGTATTGGCTCAGGGGCGCCCCGCTCTCCGCCCCCTTCCTGGTCTCCACAGAGAAGGTGACCTGCTTTTCTAGCTTGGGTGCCACCGTTGCTGCCTCATTCTCCCCTCCTTCCTTTTCTTTCTCGTTCTCCTTCTTTGCCTCTCCCTCCTTCCCCCGCTCCGTCTCATCCTTCTTTCTCTCCTTGTCCTTCTCCTTCAACGTCTTCTCCTCCTCAGCCTCCCGCTCCTTCTCCTCCTCGCGCCGCAGGTCCTCCTCCATGCGTGAAAGACGCTCCTCCAAGCTCATGGAGTCCCCCTCCCCGTTCGTGCCTCCTCCTCCCCCTCCTCCCCCCTTCTCTCCCCCTTCGCCCTCCCCCATCTCCCGCTTGAGCTGCATGAAGGCCGTCTTGCCCAGGCGTTGGCGGTGCCTCGTGAAGATGGCCTCGATGCGCCTCTTCTGGGACTCGATGGCGCGCCGCTTCTCCTCCAGACGGGAGGCCAGCTCCCAGGCCTCGTTCTGGCCTGCCGGCGTGCTCACGCTCGGGCTGTCGTCATCCCCGTCCGCCCCCGTCCCTCCAGCGCCCGTGGAACCGATACCTCCTCTGGGCGTGGGACGTCTGGGAGAGGACACGCCTGTCCCGTCGCGCTCCGATCCAGGTGTGGGCTCCGATGGGGTCATGGGTGACTCGGGCTGCCGTCGTCGCCGCTCGGCGAAGCTGGTCATAGTGCGCGTCTTGCCCGGGGTGACGGGAGGCGAGGGGTTGGCACTGCCAGGGGTGGAAGCTGCGGCCACCGTCGGTGTCACCGGCACAGTGATGACAGGGGCGGCGTGCGACGGTGAATCCACGCCCACCACGGGCCGCCGCATGAGCAGGGAGCGGCACGGCGCGGAGCAGCTCAGCCTTGAGACGCCTTGGGACTTTCCACTTTTTTCGTCCTCTTCCTCGTCGTCCTCGCCAGGTGAGTGCAGGTAGAAGCCAGCTGGCGCCCCCTCTGGTCGCTGCCGCACCGCCACGCTGCCGTTGGGCGCGTGGATCAGGTGCAGGGCCTCCTCAATGGTGGGCAGCTCTCCCATTGGTGCCGGAGGGATCATGTGACTGAGGTCCTCGGGCGGGGTGTACGGGTGCTGGGCCGTGGTAGCGGCGGTCAGGCTGTCCGTGCTGACGGAGCGGAAGAGGGGGTTGCCCATGACGACGTCCACGTCACTGTCCAGAGGGAAAGGGATACTGAAGGCTACCGCCGAGAGAGGGCGACTGACATGGAGAGACGGAGAGAGAGGGGGAGAGAGAGAGAGAGGGAGAGGGGGAAGAGAGGGAGAGGGAGGAGGACGAAAGTAAAAAGCGGAAAGGGAGAGATGAAGAAAGGAGGGGGAAGCAATGATGTAAGAAGAGGAAATGGAGAAAAGCCAGGGAGGGGAAAGAGAAAAAAAAAACAGGAAGAGGAAAGAGAAAAAAAGGAAAGACAGGGTAGATACAAAGAAAAAGAAGAGAGATTGCAGAGGAAGAAGAGAGAGAAAGCGCAGAGAGAGAGAAAGAGAAAGAGAAAGAGAGAGATGGAGATGTCAACAAAAAATAAAAGCAGCAGTGAATACGGGTGACTGGTATGCATTTAAAGGTGGTCAGTGTATGTACTGGCTGTTAAAGTGGAGGTGGAAACTAACCCTGACAAACCCAACCCCCAAGCACACACCCACACAACAACCCTCTCTTCCCTCTGGTTAATATGGAGTGTATACAAAGGCAATTTGAAGTCCAGAGTCCTATTGCGCTTTTGGATGAAAACGTCATCTACACACATTCAGCTATGAATGAGTGAAAGTGTTTTTTAGAGGTTGTCTGCCTTCACTGTGAATATGCCTGAGCAGTTTTACTGGATGTGTGTCCATTTTTGTCCCATGTAATATGTACATGATACATAATATGTTGTAAAAATGTTACCAAAAGAAGAAGAAGCTAAATTGGCAGCAACTGATTCCACCTTTAACTGACAAGCAAGCGTTTTAAAAGGTGCAGTTTTCAGGTTTCTCCCATTCTAACATTACACTGTTTCGTTACATGGATGCTGTTATTACATGGATGTGATGATATAAAAGATTGCTTAACTCTTAGTAGAATTTACGGAATGAGTTCACAGGCACTGGAGGGATTGTTAAACAAGTACGTCCTTATTAGTGACTAGTCAGTAGTATACTGTAAGTAGTTCACTCTATATTTTCTTTTAACAAAATCAACACAATTAACAAAGCATCTGTTTACGTTAGAATCTGAAAACCACACCTTTAACACAAGTTAAGCCAAAATCAATGCAGGTGTATGAGAGAGATTTACCTGAGTTGTTTTTTGGGCCAGCCTTTTCCCTCTGCACAGACAGAATTCATGGTTTAAGTATACATTGAGAAATGAATTGCTGTTAGAAAATTCCTTACAATGCACAGAAATAAATGTCTGTGAATTGTGTCTGATCTGAATATCGTGTTGGTTGCACAGTATATGTAAACTATAAGGCAAATTGTATGTCAGTCTGAACTACATCTCCCATAAGCCTTTGCCCTCTCACCTGATCCACCTGCAGGGGATACTGGAGAGGTGATGGGCAGGAAGGGCTGCTTGAAGATGAATGATGGAGAGCCACTGTGGCAGAAAAATGGAGAACATTAAAAAACTACAACTCCCACTGCTAATTGGAGGGTACCCAATAACTAGAACCCCAGAGGGTATGGCAAATATTTAAACTTCACAGTCTATGTTACTTCACTGTAACATATAGTTCAGCATTAAAAAACGACTTGATTTTGAGACATTTTAGTTCATAATTATTGATGCTCTCTGAGCCAATCCTAATAGGTGTCACCTAAATTAATAAAATATAATACAAATAATATAATATTATAAATGAGTGTATTTCTAACTCATGTTTACCTACACAAGGTACACTGAATGGGAATGCTGCTGGTGTTTTACCTGTTGCTATTGCCATTCATGGGGCTTGTGCAACCGTCAAGACCAGAGGCATCTGAGGACACAGGTGTAGATGGGCATTCAGTTACTAACTGTGTGTGTGTGTGTGTGTGTGTGTGTGTGTGTGTGTGTGAGTGTGAGTGCATGTGGGTGCTTACTTACAGGCATATTTACAGTACAGGTATGTGTGAGTATGCGTGTGTATGTGTGTGTGTTTTTTTTGTGTGTGTGTGTGGCTGAGAGTATGTTAGGGTTAGGTTGCCTGTGTGTGCGCGCGAATGTGTCTGTATGTGTGTGTATGTGTGTGTGTGTGCGCGCGAGTGTATGTGGTTGTGTGTGTGTTTTACCAGTAAGATCCAAGGTAAGCGATGGTTGGACAAAGTCGGGTTTTTGCACCTCGAACCAATTCAACAGCTCAGCCATGAAGCAAAGGATGTTGAGCTACCGTAAAAAATAAAAACATTAATATAAAATATAATATAAAATAAAAACACTGTAATTTTTATATTACTAGGCTATTTTTATTTTTATCTTATTGTCCATATACTTATACTAGAACTGTTAAATTGCTATGCTTATATTTTTCATTGTCCATTTTACATATGCACATATTTATTGCTGGTCAATAGACTTTTAACCTTGCACTGTTGCACTACTGGACTCATTTGCACTACTACCTTGACACACACCCCCTACTGTACCACAGTACATTCATGCGCATCTCTACCCATAGTATTTGTATTCTATTGTTATTTTTAGAAATGTTGTTTTGTTGATCTGCTTCTTATCATCCTGCGTACACTGTAGTATATGTTGTGTGTGATTTTTTAAGCTGCTGGGACCTTGAATTTCCCCTTGGGGATCAATAAAGTATCTATCTATCTATCTATCTATCTATCATTAATTAATTAATACTAAAATAATCACCACCAATCCACCTCACTTGTGTTTAAGTGCAAAAAAGATCCAACCTATATAACAACCCCCCCCACACACACACACACATACACACACACACACACACACACAATATACCCCCCAATAAAATTATTCCAGTTAAATAAAATTATGAATGATCTATTTATTGATTTATTGCGCCCTTGTGTGTGTTACCTTTAGTGTTGGTGGGGTGTAAAGTAAGTCCTCCAACACAAGGGGGCAGCATCCTTTTAGCCAACTCTCACAGAAGTCCCTGATGAGCTGCAGGTTGTACAGGCTGTCCGCCACTGACATGGTGTCCTTCAGGCAAACATCTGCACAGACACAATAAGGAAAAGGAATATGGATTTAGTGTGTGTGTGTGTGTGCGTGTAGATTATTTGTGTGTGCGTGTGTGTGTGCGTATGTGTGTGTGTGTGCGTGTTTGTGTAGATTATGTGTGTGTGTTTGTGTATGTGTGTGTGTATGTGTAGATTATGTGTGTGTGTGCGCGTGTGTGTAGATTACTGTATGTGTATTTGTGTGTGTGTGTGTGTGTGTGTGTGTGTGTGTGTGTGTGTGCGCGCGTGTTCATGCACCTTCCAACCGGAGCAGCGTTGGGCAGTAAAAGTGCAGCACGGCGGCGATGGCGCATCCGTTGGACAGATCCTTCACCTCAGACACAAAAGGGAACGTCGGGGTCTGTTTGGACTGCACTTTATCCTTCCTGTAACGGATCTGAGAGGGAGAAGAGATAGAGAGGAAGATAGACAGATTGGGAAGGAGGGAGAGAGGGAGAGAGGGAGAGAGGGAGAGAGGGAGAGAGGGAGAGGAGGAGAGAGAGGGAGAGGGAGAGTGGAAAAGGATAAATGCATGCAATAGAGAGAGTGGGAGATGAAGAAAGTAGGGATAGGACAAAGGAAAAGGAGATAGGACAAAGGAACGGGACATTGAAGAGATGAAGATTAGGGTGGAAAAGAGAGAAGGATGGAGAAATATGAGGAACATGAAGAGGAGAGAGAGAGAGAAAGAGAGAGAGAGAGAAATCAGTGGAAAGAGAGATCTGTGGTCCTTTTCTCAGTTCTATTCTCTGAAGGTATTTTCAGACCAACAGAGAACCGTGCCGGGGCCTGGTTCCCGCACCTGATCGCATTCCGGTTAACGTGTGCACGCGGAGAATCAGAACGTCCGGGAACCAACGTTTGGCTTTCCACTTTTTTTCACCACCCAAGAAAACAAGCATGTGTAAAAATGACTTGAGAAATTAAGTGAGGTGATAAGTGTGCAAAGGTCGCAATAAAGACAAAATATTTGGCTTGCAATTTGGACACCCGCAGATTTCCAGCGGAAACTTTGAGACTATGAACTTTGAGACTATAAAACTAAACAGAACGAGGAATTGGCCAAGTTGTACAAATTTACAAACAAATTAAAAATCCTCAAGAAAACTGAAGAAAGACCATTGAGCCACTAAAAAGCGTTCAAAACAAAAGTGTTGACAAAGCAAGGCCCTCATTCCATAACGCGACACAGGCTCGCATGCTGGCATGATCACTGACGGTTCTAGGGCAAGAATCTCGGTTCCCAGTGGAACCGGTGCAGGAACCGGCTCCCAAACCACGGCAGGCTGGTCTGAAAGCAGCCTCAATGTCATCCTTTCATCCTTTTCTCTCCAAACACAATGGATCAGGTTCCATTCCCCCGTCCCCCATGACGACCGGAAGCCCATCCTCCTGTCTAGTGAGCTCTCTCCAGCTCTCGCATTGGGTGATCTATTGGGCTTTACTGACTGGTAACACAGGCCTCAGTCCCAATGGCCCCCAAGCCCTGAACACTCAGAGACTTCACAGTCATGGAGGGAAAACAATCTGTCTCAGTCACCTGAGTCAATTACTCATTCTATACTTATTTTCTTTAAGGCTACTTTTAGATTACTCATCCAGAATAAATATGAATGAATCTTTTACAGTCCACTAATGTGGATTTAACACTATTTGTTGTTGGTGGTGGTGTTGTTGTTGTTGTAACCTGATCCATTGGGCAGGAAAACAGACTAATCTGAGTATTTTTTCTGCAGGACTGTGTGTATGTGTGTGTGTGTGTGTGTGTGTGTGTGTGTGTGTGTATGTGTGTGTCTGTGTGTGCGTTTGTAAGGGACTACATCCATCCATTCTGTTGAACACAGACATGTACCACTACAGCTCCAGATAAAGAACAGTCAGAGGCCACGGGTAGTAGAGAAGCAGAACAGGACACATCACATGACATATCACATGACACATAACACAGGAAACATGGTAGAGGACACAGGACACATGACTCGTCCAAAGCCAAGCACAGTGTTATTGTGGATGAGAGAAGGGTTAATGTGAAAGTTCAAGTGAACTCTAATGCCCACGTACTGTAGACATTAACACAGAATAACACACTCACACCGACACACACACAATCACACACACACATTCAAACACACACACACACACACACACAAGGACACCCTACATTGTTAGTCACTCCCATATACAATAACTCTCACATGGCACCCACACAAACATTTGAACAACCACTCAACTCCACCACACCAGCACAGTATAAACAAACTGAAAGCAATGGGACAAAAACAAAACCAAACATTCACTATAACGAGGGGGATAAAACTAAATTGGGATCAGGAGTGGGCGTGTAGGTGCTGTGAAGGGATAAAGCACAGCATGGGGAGAAGAAAACATAAAACTAATACAATAACAGAAAGAAATCAACTGAAAAAAACCTTCAGGAGTGTGTGCTCAGCAGCCAGCGCCCTCTTGTGCTCATGCAGTGTAACAACAGGCAGCAAGGAAAACAGCACTCACTCAAGAAAGTGAGGGAAAGACTGTGTTGAGTTAGTGAGTGAGTGAGTGAGTGAATCAGTGAATGAGTGACTAAATGAGTAAGTGGGTGAGTGAATTAGTGAGTGCATGTGAGTCAGTGTATGTGTGTGAGTGAGTGAGTGAGTGAGTGAGTCTGTGAGTGAGTATGTAAGTGTGTGAGTATGTAAATGAGTGAGTATGTAAGCGTGTGAGTATGTAAGTAAGTCTGTGAGTGAGTAGCCTATGTAAGAGAGTGAGAGTTTAAATGAATGAGTGAGTGAGTATGTAAGTGAGTGAGTATGTAAATGAATGATTATGTAAGTGAGTGAGTATGTAAGTGTGAGTATGTAAATGAGAGAGTGAGTGAGTATGTAAGTAAGTGAGTGAGTGAGTGAGTGTAAATGGGTTTCCATTTAAATTTGTCTTTTGTCTTTTATGTCAGCATCAACAGAAACTGGACTCAAGAACGTGCACGTCTGTTTGCGTTTTTTATCAATTGTGTAATATGAATAAAAATGAACAACAGCCCAATCAAGCGATGTGTTCCAACTAGCTGTGGGATCAACGTCTATGGGCAGAAACTTCAATTAAATGTGGTGGTAGCATAATGATTAACGTAGCTGGCTAGTGTACTAGCAGTCTGGAAAGCTGTGGGTTGTAATGGCAGCTGCCACTGTTGTGTCCTAGAGCAAGACAGATACTTAACCTTAGAAGACTGACCCGTAACTGGAGTAAATGATAGCTGACAAATGTAAGTCCCTTTGGATAAAAGCGTCAGCTACATGCAAATAATGCTCTATTTGCATCAAGAGTCAATCAAGCGAATTCAATTTAAATTGTCATTAGGAGACTGATATAATTTTAGAGGTATCCAAAGACGGATTTATTTTTGGCAATAGTTGAAATGAAAACCCAGCCAGTGGTGTTTAAGTGCACTAATGCATGGATGGGATAACAAGAGAGTTTTTGAGGGTTTGTTGAGTGTACATGAAGATGACAAACAATTCAACTTATTGGAATTTAAAGTTAATGTCAAAAACAACATTAAACTTGAATTGAATGAATATGATGATAACCAATAATGAAAATTGTATTGTATTGTAATTGTATTGTATGTTGTATAAAATAAAAATATTTATTTATTTATTTGTTATATATAATTACTATATTATAATTATTTATAAATGTCACCTATCTGTCTACCTGTGAATAACAAAACCTTGTATAGGAGAGGTGAGATGGGTGAGATGCTGTGACTCATTGGACTAATGAGTAGCAGATTACATCTGTAGACATGGGCTGTAGACTGACCCTAGGTCATTTCCTTACACATTGTTATCTCACAGTGTTTTCCATCATTCTCTATTGCCCTGTCAAAACAGCCCCCAAAACTATATTTCAAAAAGAAATCAGACACTAAGTCACCAGGTATGCTTAGATGTGTATAATGACAGTTGAGGGATGAGGTGTTTGTTTAATGCTGAATCAAGTGGCTAACACACAACAAAATAGTCAAAAAAGTCAATGAAAAATGCGTTCAAATCATCCAAACGGAATTGAGAGGCAAGAGAGTGAATTCAAATCAATTTAGCTGAAATTAAAGGGAAGTTATAGTAAACTTGGAAAAGGAAATAAGAAAAAAATCAAATTGTGTTTTTTTTTTGTCTTTCTTTTTTGGGGTGGAGGTGGAGTGGTGGATGCGGGGTAGTGGGTGAAGTGAGGGAGAGAGGAAGCAAGAGAGAAAAGGGGGGGGACTGAGAGAAGGCTGTTTTAAGATACATTACCACAGGCGGCTTATTCCCCGACTCCTTCAAACAAAAAGCGATGGCATGCTGAATGCAGGATGAGAGAGGAGAGGAGAGGAGGGTGAGAAAGAGAGGGAGAGGAGGGAACAGAAAAGAGGAGACAGAGATAGAGGGAGAGAGAGAGAGAAAGAGAGAGAGAGAGAGAGAGAGAGGAGGGGGACAAGCGTAAATGCCAGAGCGGTCGCCACAGCAACCACACGCTCAAACGAGTCCCATGACAAGGAAAAGGGGGCGTGGAGGGGCAGAGGAGGGTGAAAAAGTTGAGGAAAAAGAAGCACAGGTGACAGAGGGATAGAAAAACAGAGAGGAAGAGTGAGCAAGAGAGGGGATATGAATAGATAGAAGATAGATAGAGACAGCAAGAAAAGGCAAGAAAGAGAGAGATAAAAAGATGACAAGACCTGTACGTCTCTCCATGATTGACTGACTCATTGTTAAGGGGTAAAACTTGACCTGGGGCAAAAATGTGGGGGGCAATTTTTTATTCAAGTGGGGCAGAAAAGAGGGCTAAATGGGTATTAAGTGGTGATCATCACCCAGGCACAAAATAGAGGAAACCTCACTCTCTTTAGCCATCAATCAATCATTTTTTCCATTGGCCAATCAGATTACAGTAATTAAGTGATGCAGATAAGGCACTTAGGTTCTGAAAGCATTATGACATCATTGTTATGGTAACGGGGGCCAAAGGCGCACAGTGACCGCACACATAGACTACTAGTACATTGACATGGTAGCCACTGATCTATAGTAATGCTTATTAAAATAGATCAGTTTTATGCATCTTGCACCATGCTAACATATAGAAGCAATAGAAGGAAGAGAGAGAGAGAGAGAGAGAGAGAGAGAGAGGATATGGAGAAGCAGACAGAAATAATTTGTTTGTTTTCAAATATGTGGACTATTTTGACGAAGCCTCTCTGGAATGCCAGATGGCCCTGACTGCAGACTTTCTGTTTCTCCCTCAGGCTATCGCCATGGTGATTTGCAAAGCCTGGTTCCACGCGACCCCAGACCAATACAAGCTACCTCACAAGCCAATTATGGACTCCAAATCAGCTCTAACAGCCTCTGACTAGCACACATCAATAACAACGGCTAACATAACAAGTCTAAAGCCAGATGCCCCCAGCATATGTTCAGACAATGAGATTCCTGCCAGATTTTAGTTCTACTGATTCTTGCCAGGTTATAGTTCCACTAAAACTATATCTAATTCAAAATCCCAGAGAGGAGTCTTAGTTCTTGGACTGTAGGTTGATTTTTAATGTATGAATTTATGTCTGCACAAGTATACATAAACACATTTTCCTGTTATTCTGTGGAACATGTTCGTATCTAGGCAGGTATGCCGTGGTTAGCTGGATCTGTGTTTGCATGTTACCAATTGCATTAGTTAAAATTAATTATAATAATTAATTAATAATTATATTATGATAATTAATTTTATATCACATTTTAATTTTGATTAGAGTTAAAAAGAAGAATAGAATGAGTAGAAGGACAGGTAGGAAGTGAGTGAGAGAGAAAGAGAAAGAGGCAATAAACAGGAAGTAAGACTTACAGGAACCAACTTCCAGTACCAGCGGGTCGGACACTGTTAGACAAAGGAGAGGGAGAGGAAAGGAAGAAAGGAGAGAGAGAGAGAGAGGAGAGGAAGAAAAGGAGAGGGAGAGAGAGGAGAAGAGGGAAGACAGAGGGAGAGGGAGAAGGAAAAGGAGAGATAGAGGGAGAAGAAGGAGAAGGAAAAGGAAAGATAGAGGGAGAGGAGGGAGACGGAAAAGGAGAGATAGAGGGAGAGGAGGGAGAAGGAAAAGAAGAGAGGGCAGGGAAAGGTAGGTGTTAGAGGGTATGAGTTAGTCAATAAAGGCAGCATTTTTGGGTGGTGTAGTGTGTGTTAGTGTGTGTGTGTGTGTGTGTGTGTGGTGTGTGTGTGTGTGTGTGGGGGGGGGGAGGGGGGGGGCGAGAGAAGTGTAGTGTGTGTGTGAGAGGGAGTGAGTGAGTGTGTGTGAGTGTGTGTGTGTGTGTGTGTGTGTGTGTGTGTGTGTGTGTGTGTGTACAAGAGTAATGTGTTATTGTTAATAACATGTGCATGTTATTGTTCATGCACATGCATGTGTGTGTCCTTGTGTGTCCCCTCCAAAAAAAAACAAATAAAAATATGCTAAAATGTGCATCTGGTATTTGTAGTGTTTGTGTGTGTGTGTGTATGTGTGTGCGTGCGTGTGTGTGTGTGTGTGTGTGTGTGTGTGTGTGTGTTTGTATCAGTACACTCACCGTAGGCTGGACAGGCTGAAGATCAGTACAGTTGGATTGAGGTTTCTGGACTTCCTCCGTGTCTGTGCTTTCTCTCAACTTCTGAATCAGCTGTAGAAACACACGCACACACACACACACACACACACACAGACATGCATGCATCTCCACATGTGAGCCCGTGTTTCTCTAGGTGTAGTGTTAGTGGCTTGTAATGTATTTGTGCATGCCTAATTGATAGACAATGCATGCATCCTAATAGTAGATTGTAATTAATTAATAGATCATAAACCTACAAAATCTTCATATTTATTCTCTTCCTCTTGGTCACTAGTGCAGTATTGTAAGCCACTGATGTGTAGAGGAATATATAATTCATTATACTGATTACTTATAATTTTTATTATAATTTCTATAATTATTTTTTAAAAATCCCCTTCCTTTTCTCTTGGTTTCCCCGAGTTACCCTGCAGTGCAGACTGATGATGAAAGGAACCAAAAGAGTTCTGGAATGTTTTATGTACGTTCCAAAGGTCCTGGTTCTGTGCCCACCTTGTTGACCCAAAAGAGTAGTGCATTCTCCCACGTAGGGCCACCCCCAAACTGATCCACTTCCTTGGCCATCTTTACCCCGCCCACGGTTTCCATGGCGGCCAGTGTCATCATTGCGTCAATCACGGCCAGATGGGCTCCCTGTGGCCAATCACAAGACAGAGAGGGCCCGGAGAGTTACACACACACACACACCAATGGCAACATATATTCCACCAGCATAACATAAGCTCACAAAAAACACCTTATTTACCTGCACACACACACACACACACACACACAAAATAACCAGAAACACACTCCTTCAGCACACATACACACACACACTCACATAATCATAAACACACTCCTTTCACACACACACACAGACTTACCACTTTGATGGGCTGGCAGGCCAGCTCCCCCTCTGTGACGGCTGCCTCCAGGCCTCTCTTGGCCAGCGCTTGCAGCAGCCCGCTGTGGTCCTTGGGTCCCTGGGCCGTCACTGCCCCCTGCAGGACACTGGTGTAAGCGCGGCGGTACAGCTCGCCGGACAGCAGCAGTCGTGCCACCGCCGGGGCCAGCTGATCTTGCTGCAGCTGCGGCTGCTGCGGCGGCTTGTGCTTGGTGCTACCGGCGACATCATCACGGGACAGCGGCTCCCGCAGGTCCGCCGGCACGCCCTCTACGGAGACACAGCAGGGACAAACAGAGCGTTACCGAGGGAACCGAGTTTGCGAAGGTACAGAGTTTCAGCTTGAAGACAAACATGCACACTCTGGCTGTTACCGTGCACACACCGGGCTCACAAGGTCAGATGTCTGATAGGGTTCGGCAATGACGGTGTGCTAAAGTGTACACATACATGTATATAAACATATAAAAACATACATCAGTGGTATATCTGAGAATACATCTGAAGACGTGCTGAAGACGTTTCTTTATTCCTGATTCGAATGTTGTCTCCACAGAAGCAGTAGGTTAGTATTGCATCCAGTTTTCTGAGATCCTCCTGACACACGATAAGACATTCAAATACAGGAGCCAGATAAACATTTTTTTAAATAATCCAGTTAAATAATCCAGCTTCCAGGGGCATAGCACCATATTCTGGGCCATATTCTGTCATTTTAAATCTTATTATTAAAAATTATCTTTAAAATTATCTTAATATTTAAAGGAGAATTAAACCCAAGACTGCAGAAGGGCCCTGACCTCTTGGGTAACCCAGGTGTGTTGGCTGGTTTGTTCACAAACCAGACCTATCACTAGAGCATCAAGTGAGTGGTAAAAAAGAAATCAAGATCAGTTTACCGGTACATGCTTCTAGTATCCCAAATACTATTAGCTCTCTTCAGTGTCCAGAAAACGGCCTATTGAAAACCCAATCCTGTTAAGATTTTAGCTTTACTTATAAAATCACTCCTGTCCAGATGTTAGCTTCATGTTTAAAACAACTCATCCCTGTCAAAATACTGGCTTCAAGTTTAAAGCCACTGATCCGGCTAAGATGTTAGCTTCACTTTTCAAAATCACTGTTTCAGCCAGTTTGTTAGCTATTCTCAAATTATACAGTATACTATTCTCAAATTCTTTCTTTCTCTTGTTAAAATGTTTTGCAAATGTTCTGTAGGTTTCTGGCTTTAGCAGCATCTGCCAAAGAAACGAATGCTCTTTTGTACACTGAGCTCCACACGGTACCAAACAACTGGAACAAAACTGGACAACTGGAACCAAAGAACCATGCAATGGCCTTGGCCTCTCTCTCTCTCTCTCTTTCTTTCTCTCACTCTCTTTCACATTCTTGCACACACACACACACACACACACAC
>JAGFZM010000331.1:74304-101720 GCA_017657215.1 Limnothrissa miodon | reverse complement strand
CCACAATGTGATGTATTCTATGTTAATTCATTTGTTACTCAAAAACCTTTATAGTACACACGTAATTACAGGCCTACCCAAGAAACTGAAGGATGCAGGCAGGAATTCCGATAAAATGAACTTTAAGTATACTACGTTTTGCTAAGGGCAGACAGCCAGAGAGACTGGCAGCCAGACACAAGAGCAGGAAGAGCATTTATAGCATAATAACATCCTGCAGGAAATCATCATTAAGGCTGTAACTGCAGTCACATAGTTGAACTATGAGCAGTATTGCAGATGTGTTCATTTGTCCACCCCATGCTGGATAGGCAGCTGTGATTGGAGCCTGTGTTTTAGCTGAATAGAACATGCAATGTAATGGTCTGGCTGTATGGACCTGCTGTTCAAGGCTAGGCAAGGCAAGTCCACAATTGATATAAATGACATCTCAAAATGTTATAATCCCTCAATCTCAAATTGACAAATTATATCTTAATGTGGTGTAATTCCTCAATAATAAAACAGCAAATAATATCATATATATTAATCCATAACCTTACTGTAATCTTCTTCGCTATTTTTTTTTATTTACCCTAAAAACTGAAGGATGCAAGCCGGATTTCCCAAACCAGCACACAAGAGTTTGACCCGAGTATTGGAGGTCGTTATCCTGCAGCTGTACGATGGCTGCCGTTGACCTTAGCTCCACTACTTTTTTCACCCTTTCTGTTTTTTTTACGTTTCTTTTTTTCATTTCTAACACTATGCTGTAGCCTGCCATGTCTTTTAATAGTTATTGTTACTTTTTGTTAAGTTTTTCGTCAGTCTCCGTGAGTTTGGAGGAGCTTGGTTTTGACTTTTTTTTTTGCGGAGGGCATCTGTTTAAACGATGCATTTCCGACCTGCCGTATTTTTTCCGTCTTTTTCTCTGCCCTACTGCCTTCATCTGCGGAGCTGGGAAGTGGCCAATCCAAACAAAGATTGAAAATGTTAGAGACAGGGAGAGACTGGAGCTGGTCGTGAGTGTGGGACGTGGAGGTCGATCGCCTACCGTACCGTATAGGGTGGAGGACCTGCAGCGCTGCGTTCGGCCAAGTTTGGAGGAGGATTACCCTAAGAACAGAACCCAGAACCTGACAGCATTCCACAGTGATCACACAGCCTCCCAACCTGGACAGAGAGGAAAAACATGTAAATAAACAAATTGAGAAACTATTCCTCAATAACTATTCCTAAATAATTTAGGATTCAATTGTGTCTGACAATTAAAATACAATTTCTCCAATCTGTCTGCAAATGATACGACTCAATAAATTGATAACTGCATATTGCATTCTTGTTCGAATTTCACTAGCCATATGGTTCCGTAATTATGAGGCCTTTATATTGTATATTTGCATATTGTACGTATATTTCATATTTCATTCCAGTGTACTGTACCTCAGTGTTGTAAGTTTGCAGTTGGGACTTGCGAGTCCAGTCAGGACCTGTGAGACTCCAGCCTCTGTCATACGGTTAAAGGACAGATCCAGCAGGACCAGTCTGGATTTCTCTGACTGAAGGGCTGTGAGCAGAATCTCGCTGCAATCGTCTGTCAGATAGCAGCCTCTGAGTCTATGGAAAAGCAAAGTGGGCAATCACTTGATTTCAGACAGTAACCTCAACGATGACCATATGCTTTTATAGCCATTGCTAGCAAGGCAAAACATATAGGTCAACCTCTAAAAGTAGGTGAATGTTATCAAATGTTTGCACAGTTGTCTTGTTGGCACTAGAGCTCTATAGGGTCACACAGAAAACCATACGAAGACGTTTTGATGGAATGTTACATAGAATCGGTCAAATTTAAAGAAAATGTTCATTGTGACAAGTTGCTTCTAATTAATGAATTTGAAAGCACATCTTTCACATAATTAATTCTTGAATATTCTGAATTCTTGAATATTCTTGAATATTTTAAGCCATGATTGAGGAGTCAGGTTGCAGTTTTAAAGAAGAAGGTACTGTATCTCCATCTTAAAATGAATGAATTAAATATAGTACCAACAGATCAACATCAGAAACAACACCCAGATCTTCCTAATTATTATTAGAGGACTTATTACCTCAGACACTTGGGCTGGTGATGAGATTCCAGCAGTGTTGCCTTCAGCACCACTGGCCCTGACTGCTCCAGGTTGATGTAACTGAGGTCCAGAGAGTCCAGGCTGCAGTGGGGACTGGATAGACCAGCACACAGAGTCTTCAGTGTCTCAGGGACCAGGAAGTTGTGGCTCAGATCCAGCTCTCTGAGAAGGGAACCAGCCGACTGCAGAACTGAGGAGACTGTCTCAAAGCATTTCCGTGTCAGTTGGCAGTTAGCAAGTCTATAAGAAACAATTTACAACTCTTTATTTTCAGTTATCTGTGTCAGTTGGCAGTTAGCAAGTTGCTAGTTGTAGAGAAGATTGTGGTTAGATTATTTACAAGTTATTTCTACACATGGCACATGATAAAACTGAGGGGACTATAGTTTTATGTTTATGGATGCTGTGATCTATTTAGTTTGACCAAAACTTTGAGGTTTATTTGATAGTGTTTCTTTCTGTTCTTTATCCCAGAGGGGCACAGACTACAAAATGCATATATGGGAAGGTATTCAAAAATGCTGTCCCAAAGGTTAGAGTAGAATTTTTATGGAAATTCGAGTGCCCAACTCCAACTCCAATCCACTTTTCATTTTTTATTCTCCAGTAATAGTGAAGGGTGTCTACTCATTTGCTAATACACTGATCCATAGTTACTACTCACTCAATTACTCAATTACTACTCACAGTGCTTTTCTGCAGCACCTCACCAATGGGACCAATCTTCGACAGCCTGCTGCAGAGGTCCTGAAGCTCTTCAAGTCAAACTCATCAAAAACATTTTTAAACTCGTCTGAAGTTTCAGATGTCAACATCATGTAGGCCAAGGCAGAACACTGGGCTGCAGTCAGTCTCTTCTCCGGAACATTCTTGGAGCTGAGATATGATTGTATCACATCCACCACTGTTGTGTCACCAATCTCTGTCAGGCAATGAAGCAGGTTAATGCATCTTTCAGGTGTAGGGCACTTCCTCTGGTCTTCCCTTCCAAGATTATGTTTGATGTACTCTGTGGTTTTCCAGACATCTACCTGAAAAGTTCCTAGTGGTAAGGACAAAGATCTGAAAAGGCTGTAATTGGCTTCTACTGAGAGCCCAAGGAAGAACCGGAGGAATAGATCCATGTGACCATTCTTGCTCTTTAAGGCTTTATCCACAGCAACTCTGTGCCACTCATGTAGTGAGGAGAAGTCCTGTGTTGTGTCCTGTTGTTGCTGTTGACTCTGAACATCTGACCCCAACATGGACTCATCTTCTGAATCACAGTCAGAATCATCCAGTACATAGGAGAGATACTCATCAGTAGAAAGCTCTGAATTTCCATATTTCTGACCAGGTTGAATCTGTCAGCCAGCTTTTGTCAAAAGATGGAAGCTTGTGAAGGGTATTACCTTTCAGTTGTTCCAGCAGAGGCACAGCCATTCTCTCCTGGACAAATGATAGGAACACATAGAGAGCAGCCAGAAGACTCCTGAAGGCTCAGGTGGACAAAACTGTACCACTGCTTCTCAAATATGGGGTCCTCCTTCTTGAGGATTTCTGTGAAAAGGCCTGAGAGTACTGATATTTCCACAGTGTTCAAGCCATATCTTTCCAAGTCTTCAGCAGAGAAAGGTTCTCAAAGGCCAGTTTTCCGATTTGAAGAAGGACGTGGACGTCAGATGAAGACAACACCCCCAAATCTTGTTCATCTTTCACGTTGTACTTCTGGTTCTTTGTGTTCATTTGGATAAGCAGAAAACGAGTGTACAATCCGGTCAATGTGTATGGAATGTTTCCAGTGTTCGCACCATTTAGAGTTCCAGTTAGTACAGTGGAGAGGATCCAACAAAACATTGGAATTTGGCAAAGGGTGTGGAGGCTCCTTAGTGTTCTAATGTGTGAGATGATCCTATCAGCTAGTATCTTGTCAGAAAACCTCTTCCTGAAGTGTTCTTTCTTTTGGTGGTCATTGAAGCCCTGTATTTCGGTTTCCCGATAAAGACATTCAGAACCGATCCTGTGAACAGCAGATGGTCTCGATGTTATCCAAACATATGCAAATGGAAGAAGACGTCCTGTGAGGAGATTGGAGGCGCAAATTCATCAAGTGACGCCTTCTGTGTTATATCTGCAATGAACTTGTTGCTTCGAAATCTTAGAGGTAACTGACTTTCGTCCAGACCATCAAATATGAACACAATTTTGACTTCATTATACTCATTTACATTTTTCAGGTTTTTCATCTCGGGGTTGAAGATCTGAAGGAACTCATGAAGACTTAACACGTCATCTTGATAAGGATTTAGCTCACGGAAAGGAAGAGGGAAGATGAAATCCACATCCTGATTAGCCTTCTCCTCTGTCCAGTCTAAAATGAATTTTTGAACAGAGACCGTTTTTTCCGATTCCAGCTACACCCTTAGTCAGCGCGGTTCTGATGTACCCATCTTGATCGGACATAGGCTTGAAGATGTCATTGCAGTTGATGGCTGCCCCGACAGGTTCGATTCACGGAGGCTGCACCCAGCAGCCACATTTTGTGCTCATTCAAATACTCTTTAGAGGTGTATCTTTTAAAACGGTTTCTCTTTGGCCAAGTCTCGGACAGATCAGAGGAACTCTCCCTCTCCTCCTCCATCAAATACACCTCTGTAAAAATCTTGTTAAGCAAATTTGGGGTTCCTCGTTTGCCAGCGTCTTCAAGGATATTCTTGACCCTCCTCTTCAGGTTAGACTTGAGTGCAGCGGAGACTTTTGAACTGCTCCAGGTTTCATCTGTCACAGATGAACAAAAACAGTAACTAAATAAACGTAATATACTATTTTCAGATGGATTTCACAGATTTTTCTGTGTGTATGACTACAACTATCAAAACAACATGTTCTGTATGCCTACAGTATATTACAGTCACTGTTTTGATTCTATGGCAAAGAAGAGACGACAAACAAGTAAAACAAACCTTTATCATGTCTGTCTGACATGATCGAAACATTTCCTGAAATATGACTGTTGATAAAGACAGGTGCAATCATCGTCGACCCTTGTCCTTCAGCCACAAATGAAGTGTTGATCCCTTCCAGCGTTTGAGTCCTTACAGCAGACTGGGGCCCACTGTTGATCTCATGGGTTGGATCCATACTGGCAGCTTGTTGACGGCCTTGTGTTGTGACGCCGACTCTTTTCTGTTGGTCACTGAAATCATTCTAGTTATGTTTCATGGGAACAAAAAAAGAAAATATAGAAACAGTCACTTAATTTACTCTCTCTCTCTTTCTCTCTCTCTCTCTGCGTGCGTGTGTGTGTGTGTGTGTGTGTGTTGGGGGGGGGGGTCAGAGAGCGAGAGAAAGAGAAACTAAAGTGCTGAAAAAACAAAAATAAGAATACTTATTTTTTGTATTCAACTAGTTTAACATTCACAGTTTATTATTTTCATAGTTACATTTACAGTTTATTCATTGTAGTAGTTATAAAATCATTTGTCAGATATTTGATGTCCAATAGTCAACTGACATTAAAGTACATTATGTACTAACCCGAACTCTATGAACTACTTTTTGGACAAATTGCTGAAAACTAAGGTCATTAAATGAAAATTTGTTATCTAGATATTATGTTTGTAATATTAGCTAGAAAACAAAAAACTGATATAGGACTTACCGGCTGCTTTGCCCATTTTAAATCCAATCCCCTATCCAGTCCTTTCTACTTTTTTGTTTGTTGAGGTTCGCCTTTCCAAATCGACCAACTGTCCTTCCAAATTGACAAAAAGGAAGAGTGAAGAATCTTTGCAGAGACTCTGCAGCTTCTCTTATTACAGCAAAGGAATGTTGTTCCAGTTTCACTGGGTTTCATAAGAGTAGATTAGATTACATTAGATTTCCATCCCACAGTAAATTCAAGATAGTAAATGTTTAAAGGTATTCACATTTCAGTACTAAAAGTGGTTGAAAGGTTTTGTGAAATTGAGAACAGTGTTAACATTTAGTTGCCTCTTTGACTAGACTGCTAGGCTATTCTTTTCTAGCGAGCTCATCCTCCAGCCTAGTGGGCCAGAATATGGTAAGACATTTCTAACAACCCGGCCATTCAAGCCCAGTCTACTGCTCAGCTAGAAATGTTGTGTCAAATGAATTCCGTACATAGTGTATTTAAAAGACACTGAGAAAAAGAGTAAAAAAAGGTCACTTAAAAAAAATGATGTAAACTCCTTACTCCAGTCGCGTTAAATGATGTTTACTTAGGTCCTCTGAGGCAACAAATTTATATTTTTACAAGTGAGCTGTGGCATAACCTTACTCAAGTTGTTTGAGGCACCAAGTTTCCACTAATTTTTCAGATAAGCATTACTTTTTCTTCCTTACAGTGTACCCAAATCATTAGGGGTTAATACTAACACTTGTGTGTGTTTTATGTAAAAGCATCATACATGTGATGACTATAAAAGCTGCCTTCTTATATCTGCTATCACATTTTTACTATCTATATGTAGACACAAACAGGTTGTGTCTCCTCTCCTTCAGCAGTAGTTTTCAGCCAATTAGGAGGGACCCTTGCTGTCTTTTGTATAATGCATCATGATTGGTTGGAACTATGTGCGACTATTTATGGAAGGAAGTTTGTGCACATCCCTCTACTGGGCTTGGACATCTTGGCTAGCTGTAAAATGTATAATAATAGGTGTAAAATAATAGATTTTGGTATTAGCAAAGAGGCTTTTTTTATTGGGCAAGTCTGTGATGAACTTGGGCAAGTCTGCGCTGTGAAAAGTTCCACCAATTTAGTCATCCAGTCAGCCATATCGAACTAACACACACTTTAACATACACACACACACACACACACACAAAAGAGAACAGGCAGCCAAATTAAAAGAAATCAGAATTGTGAAATTTATTTTGGCAAATAGAACCCAAGGCAATGTGCCTGGCATTGCAGAAACCTGTATGTTGCTGAGATAGAACTGGATAATGTGATAATAATCTGCTTTTTCTGTCCATTACATAAATGGAACAATTCTTGGAAACACATTGTTTACAGCTACATTGTCAAGTATGTTAAATATGTTTCAGGAGGTCACATCATAACATGGTGGCAACTTTCTAGAATCTGGGCTGACTTGTTCCAAGACTGAAGTTAGGGGAGTAACTGTACATATTATATTGTAGATTTTATGGGCAACCAGGTACCAGTAAGTTACTTCAAATTACTTTGACAATTCACATATTTTATTTTACAATACATGCTTTATAAAAAAGAGAATACAAATTGGAAATGAAAATTGATAAGTGAATGAAGGATGCCGAGGTGTTTTCAAGCTGAACAGAAGATACATGATTAAACATGAGCAAAGAATCAATGATACAAGAAGTGTTCAGCCAACATGTCTTTTTAATTGGTTTTCCTCTCAGCCTGTAATATTTTATACCAATGTTAACACACAAGACAGTGGACACTGCTAAAAACTGTTTTCTAAAACATTTACTGTGATGCAAGATAATCCCAAAGAAACCCATTTAGAGAAGCTAGATCTGATCTGATCGGTATCAGACTGTTGTGTGCTAGTTTTCACTAAGACATGGCTTAATAACAACATTCCGGACTCGGCCATACAACTGGAGCAGCTAGCATGCTACAGAGCCGACAGAGCTCTCGTAGACGGAGGAAAGACCAGAGGTGGCGGGGTCTGTGTTTACATCCGTGACAAATGGTGCAGGGATGCCACCGTAGTACGCAAGCACTGCTCATCACTGGCGGAGTTCATGATCGTGAAGTGTAACCCTTTCTACTTGCCTAGGGAGATGAGTTCGATCCTGCTAGTCGCTACTTATATACCTCCAACTGGTAACAACAGCGATAGGCGGTGAGACTGCTGAACTATTCCCAGCTAGCAGAACCACCAGTCTGGCAGGAGTATAGGAAGACAGACAGACTGGACTCTACCCCCCACCCCCACCCCACCCCACCCCACCCCATCCACACACACACACACTCCCCAATAAGGAACAAACACTCTGAACTAAGAACTAAAACAACACTCTTGACTGGAAATAACCACCTCTTCAGTGCAAATTGCACACACCTGCTGCTATATACAGGGGTTAAAGTAAAAAAAAATCCTGAGCCTGAACTTTTTGAGTTCTCTCCCCCCGCCGCCCCCCCCAGTCTGAAAATGACACTGGAGTAGAACTCTGGACCTCTTGATAGGGTTCTACTGTCAGTTGAGGTGTTTAACTTGGATCATTCATTTATACTTAGGCCTACTATTCTAATACAGGAGTGCTTCTGTTTTGCTGGGTGTATAGCATAACATTTGTTGGTTACAAATTTGTGAATTATTTTTATTTTCTGTCCTTTTATTCTTTTAACCTTTTTTTTTTTTTTTTTTACTTTTTACTCTTTGTATATTATTAATTATACCCTTGGTGTAACTTTTAATTTTATTTGTTTCTTTTCTTGCTTTATTTTATCCACTGTTTTTATCTTTGTAAAGCACATTGAACTGCCTACTTTGTGTATGAAATGCGCTATAAAAATAAACTTATAGGCCTAACTAAACTATAAAAAAAACAACTTAGTTTTATTAAAAAAGTATGCTGCATTCTTTTAAATGTAGACTAGGCCTATATGTCTACATTTAAATATAGTATACTATACTATATTATAGACTATATAGCCTATAACCAGTCTGCTGCATCTTTTGAGGCAATATAGTTAACTATATTACAGTATTAAGTAGCCTATATTAAGAGATAATTTTAACCATTTTTAAGTTTAGGCCTACACCAAAATTATATAGGCCTACCAAGTCATGGAGCAAAGTAAATCCTTTAGTGAGAACACAATGTGGGCTAACCTGCTAACGTGAATATTTAAGTATTTCCACTTATCACAGGTAGGCTATTGCTGCTAATGTTGTCATGTTCATTCTCGGCGGTGAACAATTTC
This sequence comes from Limnothrissa miodon, assembly GCA_017657215.1. NCBI lineage: Eukaryota > Metazoa > Chordata > Actinopteri > Clupeiformes > Clupeidae > Limnothrissa > Limnothrissa miodon. The sequence continues at coordinate 92,684 of JAGFZM010000331.1, read as the reverse complement.
AGAAACGTCGGCTTCTGCTCATAGGGACGCCTGCTTTCGCTTCATTTTACGCTTTCTTTCCGTCTCACTTTCCATTGCCAAGCCAGGCTCCCGGCCTCGACACCAGAAGTGGTAACTTTTGTAGCTGTTCGTTGTTGTTAGGTTCCGTTGGATGAAGGTAATTAGGTGACGTTGATTTCTTGATGGGTGATTTAATGCTTTCAATTTGCCTATGGGCTATGAGAACATACAACCATTCAGTAACGTTTGTTGAGTGATTGGATTGTTTCAGAAAAATTTTTGATAGGCACCGTATCTTTGCCCAAGTTTTATTGGTTATTCGCAAACCCAATATCTTTTAAGATGGTTATACCGCGTATCATGTAGACTAGGCTTCAGCACTGGTGTCAAACATACCGTATTGCAAGGACCCGCCCTTCTCTGCTTCTTATAGATTTGTAACGTTTGTTAAAGCTGCGTTTCTCTCATATGATTGGTAGGTGAAATAAATTGAAAATATTAAACTGCATGCGTAGGCTCTAAAACGTTTCACCCCCTCACGGCCGCAGGCCGGAGATCCGGCATAGTGCCGGGATACTTTAAGCCCTGTATATATTTACTTTGAGAAAGAGTGACCTTGAGATGTAAAGTAGCTTGTACACTGACAGGCTCTACTGATGTTCTAGTCAACATCAGTAGGACACAATAACAACAGCAACACTGAGCATTTAGGTCTTAGCAAAGCATACTTAGAATTTCATTTTGTGGAATCAGTTAAGTAGATCCATACCTATTTGCCGTGGTAAAACACTGGTTTACTGTACTAAACTGTGTCAACAGACATTATTCTGATTGATGGATACCTCTCTTCATCCAGGTAAAACTCCGGGTACAGAGGTCTGTTGAAGTTACTGTTGAAAGTATGAAGGTGTGTGATCCTATCAGAAGCTGGTGCATAGAAGGTCAGTATTCCAGCTGGCCAATCAAGGTACACCCCCACACGCCTGGATTGTCTGTCATCCATGTTGATCCGGAAGAAGCTGTTGTTGTGGCTCGCCTCATAGTGGGCGCTATAGGAGTTACAGTAGAGGCTCCAGGACTCTTTGTGGTACCTGGATTCTCTACCTTTGTACTTCACACCGATCACCACTGACTCCGTCCACTCCACCTCCCAGTAGAAGCGGCCGCCTGCAAGACCTTCACTGCAGCAGGATTTCAAACCATACCAGGTTTCATTACCCCTCATTAGAACAACGTCAGGACAAGGTATATATGCAGTCTTCATATCCTCTGACAGATGTAACTTAGGACGACTGCTGTTTGGCTCCAGAGTGAGTTCATATGCATCTACAGGAACAACACAAAATAAACAACTCTTCAGATAGGACTGTATTCTATGGTGAGTAAGTGTAGGTTCCTTTTATAACTAGAGACTGGTACAAAATAGAGAGCTATTCAGATAGGACCATATCATATTGGATGGTCAGTACAAAAGGACATTACCCTTTAATAACAGTGACTTTAATAACAGTAACAGTGTAATAACAGTGACTGAGTGGTTATGAATAGAATATAGATAGCATAATAACATTTTTTTGTGTCGGACTCCAATATATAACACTCCAGAAACAACAAACTCTCAAGGGCATTATTGTAACTGTATTAATATGTGTATGTGTTAAACAATTGACTCTGAAAAAATGGTTATCAAAGATCCAAAGATATATCTCAACATGCAAAAATATGATGGAAAAATATGTACATGTTTTAATTAAGCTGTCAATATTAAACAATTATTTTTCGGCAAAACTGCACAACACTTTGAGTGCCCCAAAATGTTCAGGGCGTAATCTTTCTGGCTTATATCTAAAAGGCAGCCACCTTCTTGCCCAAGTGTTGACATTAAAGGAGAGGTTCGAAGTGATTTGGACCTGGGCTGTACTGAAATATGTCACAGAGTACAAACATGTATCCAATACCGGCCTCTGGTCACCCCCAGCATTCCGCATTTTATACAGTTTCAGCCAAAGCTTTCATTATCCTTACACTGCTACACTGGGGGCATTGCATTTACATTTACATTTATGCATTTAGCAGACGCTTTTATCCAAAGCGACTTAGAAAACGAGGATAACAATCAAGCTACATAGCAGAAACCTTAAGGAGCATAGTGCTAGGGGATAGTGCTTCAGTTCATTTTAGTGCTAGGATAGATGTTCTCTGAATAGCTGGGTCTTTAAGAGCTTTTTGAAGGCCTGCAGAGATGGCCATGTTCTGATTGTTTTTGGTAGGTCATTCCACCAGCGTGGGATGACACATGAGAAGAGTTTGTATTGCCTTGGGCGAGGTTTCCGGACTGCCAGTCGACAGTCATTGGAGGACCGGAGTTGTCGGGGGGTAGCCTGAGCCTTTATGAGAGCGCTTAGATAAAAAGGGGCAGGTCCTCTAAACACTTTGTAAGTCAGCATCAGTGATTTAAATTTGATGCGAGCCGCCAGAGGCAACCAGTGGAGCTCGATTAGCAGAGGGGTGACATGCGTCCTCTTCGGCTGATTGAAGATGAGACGCGCCGCAGCATTTTGGATCATCTGAAGTGGCTTGACGGCACAGGAAGTCCTGCCAGAAGGGTATTGCAGTAGTCAAGGCGTGAGAGGACCATAGTTTGAACCAGCAATTGGGAGGCTTGTTGAGTTAGGTATGGTCTGATCTTTTTGATATTGAATAGTGCGAAGTGGCAGGCCCGGGCAACAGAAGCAACATGGTCATTGAAGGTTAGCTGGTCGTCAATCATAACACCTAGGTTCCTGGCTACACATGAGGGAGCAAGAGATAAGGAGCCAGAGTTGATGCAAATGTTGTGGTGAATAGTTGGTTTAGCTGGGAGGACCAGCAGCTCGGTTTTTGAGAGGTTCAGCTAGAGATGATGGTCTTGCATCCATGCAGAGATGTCAGAGAGGCAATCCGAGATTCACGTTTGGATGGTTGGGTCATCGGGTGAGAATGACAGATAGAGCTGGGTATCATCAGCATAGCAGTGGTAAGAGAAGCCGTGCTGGCGGATGATTTGGCCCAAAGAAGTGGTATAGATGGAGAAAAAAAGGGGGCCCAACACAGATCCTTGGGGCACTCCAGTAGCTAGGTGGTAAGGCGCAGAGGTGTGTCCTAGCCAGGACACTTTGAACAGTCGCCCAGTGAGGTAGGATTCGAACCAGCAGTATGCATCACCCTTGATGCCCATGTTTGACAGTATAGACAATAGAATACTGTGGTTTACCGTATCAAACGCAGCTGACAGGTCAAGCAGGATGAGTACAGATGACCTTGATTCCGCTCTGGCTTCTTTTAAGGCTTCAACCACAGATAGTAGAGCTGTTTCAGTGGAGTGGCCGCTCTTAAAGCCAGATTGGTTGTGGTCGAGTAGATTCTGTTGGCTCAAGAATTCAGTAACCTGTTTGAATACCGCTCTTTCAATAGTTTTAGCAAGGAACGGAAGGAGAGAGACCGGCCTGTAGTTTCCCACCTGGTCGGGAGCAAGAGAGGGTTTTTTGAGTAGAGGTGTTACCTGAGCATGCTTGAATGCAGAAGGGAAGATTCCTGTTGATAGTGAAGCGTTGATCACATGTGTGATAGTTGGAGCTATGGATTGCAAGAGGTTGGTTGGAATCGGGTCCAGAGGGCATGTTGTAGGACGGCTGCAAGTGAGAAGTTTAGACACATCCATTTCGGTCAGGGGTTTGAATGAAGCAAATGTCGTGGCAGGACTATTGCAATCGGAGGTGCTGCCACTAGTATATGGTCCAGTTGTAGCCTTTGCAGTTGGTTCAGAGAACTGCCTACTGATGGCAGCTACTTTATCGTTGAAGAAAGAAGCAAAAGAATCAGCTGTCAGATTGGTAGCAGGAGGTGGTGGTGGGGGGTTGAGTAAAGTTTTGAAGGTTGAGAATAGTCTCCTGGTTTCCGTGGCGTTTTGAATTTTGTCATTATAGAAAGCCTTCTTTGCAGCAGTGACATCAGATGAGAAGGAAGAGAGCAGTGCCTGGAACCTGTTTAAGTCAGAAAGATTTCTTGATTTGCGCCATTGCCTTTCAGCAGCTCTGAGGTCTGTACACTGTCGACGGATGGAATCATCAAGCCAAGGATGCGGTTGGGAGGGCCGAGCCGGTTTGGTGGATAGGGGACATAGCCTATCAAGACACATCCTTAGGGTAGAGCACAGAGACTCAGTGGCATCATTGACCTCAAGTGAGAAGAATGTACATGCTGGTGGAAGAGCAGAGGCAGCAAGAGAAGCAAAGCGAAAGGGAGAGAGATTGCGGAGATTGCGGCGGAACGGTACCAGAGGAGGGACGGTCCGAGATACTACAGGGAGGCGTAAGCTGAACTGAATGAAGTAGTGGTCCGAGAGGTGCAGAGGTGTTATAGTCAGGGATTCCGTAGAGCAGTTGCGGACAAGTACAAGATCCAGTACCTTGCCTGCTTTGTGAGTTGGAGGACTATGAACCAGCTGTAGATCAAAGGAATGGATGAGTGAGAGGAAGTCAGAAGAGCTTGGGTTGTCCAGATGTAGATTCATATCGCCAAGGACAAGCTCAGGAATGGATGAGAGCAGTGTATCAAACTCTCTAAGAAGTCTCCTAGTTGGCCAGGAGGGCGATACATAACAACCAGAAAGATGTTGACAGGTGCTGTCACCAGTGTGGCATGGTATTCAAAGGAGTTGTATGTAGCTGTGGGTATCAGTTGGTTGTATTCCCAGTTGTTGGAGATGAGCAGGCCTGTCCCACCGCCCCGTCTGGACGAGAGGTGTGGGAGAAAGTGTGGTTGACAGAAAGTGCCGCTGGGGTTGCGTTGTTTCCAGGTTTGATCCATGTTTCGGTGAGGGCCAGGACGTCTTAGGCTAAGTGTTTAGCATAGGCAGAGATGAAGTCCGCTTTGTTGACGGCCGCCTGACAATTCCAAAGTCCTATTGAGAGTGCACAGGTTGACACGTATGTCTTTACCTTCAAATGTCTGCACAAGAGAAGGGCTGAACACAAGTGCTGGCGCTTCCGCTGGCGCTCCAGGGAAGATCACTATGGATATGCAAGTCAGTTGCTAATTGCACCCGCTGAGACCACCCACCAAGAGACCAGACAAAGAAAAGGCCTAACAGTGGGAGGAGCTGGTGATTCTCAGTCCAGAGTTTCTGCTTACCTGCTAATTGCCCAATTGTGAGTTTCAGTCAGCTGATGAGTGTCCTTCAGCTGAATTAGTTTTAAAGTTGAAACCACTCAAGCAAATGCACACAGTCATCTGTGCTCACATGACTGAGAACCATCAACAGCCAAGACATCCCTTCTTCTTTTCTCTCGCTGCAATGTGGGTACATTCACTGGCGGAAGAACACGTGGGAGCCCTTTGCCATCGGCAAAGTCTTCTCCCTCAAGGATGTTACTGCGCCGAGACAAATAAATTCAGAAAGGTTTGGCAGGCCAGATTAAAAACCCCAAAGGGCCATATTGCCCCCGGTGCATAGTTTGCCCATGCCTGTCGTAGAGCTGCAAAGTCATAGGATCAACACTGCCCCCTGCTGTAGCTGAATAGGCCACACCATATAAACAGAGGGAAATTGAACAGAGCTGAGTGTATAACTAAACACACACAAATACAGACACAAACACACACACACACACTCACAGGGTTGGGAGAACCTGTCTTCTGACAGAGAGCAGGCTGATTAACTCACCTGCCCAAACAAGTTGAAGGACAAGACACTGATGTCTGGTGTGTGTGTGTGTGTGTGTGTGTAAAGGGGTGACTGTCTACGTAGAGATGGGGGATGGGGGCTATACGGGGGTTATGAATGGGCTGGAGAATGACAACAGCTATGAGGGGGGCCAATCAGCAGCAGGCGATAAGGAAAAGCTCCCTTCCAAGAAAGAAATCTTGGACAAATCCTTGGTTGTCACCCTGGCCTGCACAGTTACTGGTGACCACCACCTTGATGTAAAACAAATAATCTCACCATATTATTCAGTCATAAAGTCATGTTTATTTTCAACATAATACGGTGCTTGATGATGATTGTTTTTCTTTTAGGCTATAAAACAATGACATGAGATCTCACTGATTACCTGCAGGGTTTCCCCTATAAGCGAATCAGACTTAGTTAAGGGTTTCCCATAAGCGAATCAGATTTAGTTAAGTCTCTTTATTGTCAATTTCTCTACATATACAGGACATACAGATGCATTGAAATTACGTCTCTAGCAATCCCACATGTGATGCTCGTGGTCGGGAATGCGTATGGCATTTACCCAATCACACACACACACACCCCAGTGGAGGGAGCTGCCATGCAGGGCTCCAGCCTGCCAACAGGAGCAATTTGGGGTTCAGTGTCTTGCTCAAGGACACTTCGATGGGTCAGGTAGAGTGGGGATCAAACCTGCAACCTTCTGGTTACCAAATGGTTCCTCTACCACCTGCGCCACAACCTCCCTTGGCACTAAACACCTCCACACTTCATTATGGCCCCGGAGACGATAACATTGAGTATAGCTTATTAACTGCACATCATAACCTTCCCAATTATGTTCGTTTTTTGTCACCTTCCTTGTCTTTCTTTTAAAGATGTTGTTGACTTCACATGTTGCCAATACAGAGAAAAGGAGTGGATCTATGAGAAGACATAAATCTGCAACAAAAAGCAGATATGGGGATACGATTTTGGTCCATTTTTAAATCAAATGACTTAAATGAGAAAGAAAGAGTGAGAAAGAGAAGAAAATAGGCATGAAACGGTCAACTCAAGGCACAATGACCGTGTTCAGCAACTGTCAGAAAGAATGGGTTTACAGGAAAGTGGATTGGGCGAGAGTGCACTGGACAAGTGTGGATCAGTCTGGATCGGACTGACGTGGATCGGACTCAATCGGACTCACATGGATTGGACTGGAGTGAAAACACAAGTCAGGTACACTATGCAATGTTGTAAAGAGCCCTGCTGAGAGGCAATCCAGAGTTGCCATCATGACTATTGGGTCAAATGCAGAGAATAAATTCCCTGTGTGTGCAAATACACTTGGCCACAATAAGGATTCTAAATTCCGGGGCAGCCGTGGTTTACTGGTTAGGGCTTTGGGCTTGGAGCCCAAGATTCAATGCTCCACCAATGGTCCACGGTTAAAGTGCCCTTGAGCAAGGCATCTAACCCCTCACTGCTTCCCGGACCGGCAGCCCACTGCCCTGGTTCAGTGTGTGCTTCCCCTCACTGTGTGTTTCACTGTGTGCTGTGTTTCACTAATTCACGGTTGGATCAAATGGACCACAATAAGGATTCTAAATTCCAAATGACTAGGCTACTTTCATGACTGAAATTCAGAATACAGGAGGCTTTGGCTGGAAGCATGTGACACACTCAGACGTCTATGTCTCAGTACAGTCTGACTGTCACTAAGGCCTGCAGTGAATGCCACTTCCTCAAAGTTGGCACACATGCCACTGATGATTTGCTAATTGGATTGGAGCATTACCCGTCTTAGGCCACGATCAGAATGAAGACGAACCTGTTTCACAGACATTGTGACAGGGCCATGTGACCGTAAGAGGGGCCATGTGGAGAGAGGCATTGAATTCTCTCTCAGGCACTTAGTTTAGCACCAATTCAAGCACCATGAGTTTTTAACCTGAGGATCAATACGTTTACAAAGGCTCTGTGTATGTTTGTGTTTGTGTCAACATGGTAGATATTCGAGGTTAGGGGGTTTGGGGTTATTCGAGTTAGGGGGGAGTTGAGGGGTAATCTTTTGCAAAGGTAAACATTCTCATCTCATCCTGTATCTTATCAGGATCATGGAATCGTCTAGAACAAGATTGAAGACAGAGTGCACATTCAACAAGAAGCACTCCATTTGTTGGCACTGAAAGGTAGGCTTTTGAAACTATGTTGCACGTTTCATGAAACAGTGTTTCCGTAGTTTTGAATCTAAGGAGTAATGAAAGTGTAAATGGTGTTAAGTCAGATGTGTCAGCCGTTTAGATACATTTTTTGTTAGTTTTTAGTTTTTCACTCACAGTAATGTTGTGTCATTAAAAATCAGTTACAAATTTTAAACTCACTTTGTTTCTGCTGTTTCTTCTGTGACATTCGATTATTGCATGGATTTTTTCTGAATGTTCTTGACTGAATATAATTTATCCTCCATTTTGTGTTCCTACAATTATGAAATTGATTCTACTGTAAAGCTGCAGTGTTCTGGAACATTATTGACCTGGTGTGATGTGTTGTAACATATAAAGCTCCAGCATATATGAAAGACTTACTTGTTCCCTACCACCCTTGCAGACCCCTAAGGTCACAGAATGCTGGCCCTCTTGTAATTACTAGAATATCAAAATCCACAATAGCATTAGAGCATTCTGCTATTGTGCGCCTCTCTTGTGGAACAAGCTCCCCCCTAACATTCGCCAAGCAGACACTCTCAACACCTTTAAGTTTAGACTCAAAACTTTCCTAATCACTGACCCCTGACTGATTTACATTTTATAAAATCTATTCTGTTGTAAAGATGCAGTGTTCTGGAATATTACTGACCCAGTATGATATTTGTTGTGACTAGACAAGATTCTAAAATGGGCGCTTCCAGCTCCTCATCCAGTGTTTTTGGCAGACGGAAGAAAGAGGAAAAACTCTCATGGAGCAGCCTGAAGGGGGCGCTGACGTTCACCAAACAGAAGCGGAAAAAGAGCGTTCTGAGTAAACTGTCTCTCGGCAACAAGAGGAAAAGATCCCAGTCTCTCAAAAGACTGTCAGTCCCAAACCTTAAAAAAGGCCTACAGCCTGCAAAGAAAATTTCCATTTTTGAGTTTTAAAAACTTCTTCATTCTGTAAACCATTCATCAATAAACATAACTATGCAAACATTATTCCAGTGGTGTTATGGTTGTTGGACATTATGGTTGATGTGGGGGGGGGATTAAACACATGCTTATTATAATTTACCTACTCTTAGCATGACTGAGATTAAACATCATTTTAACTTAAGACTAATTTCTTGCCTTCTACAACTAGTCCTACTCGTGATCCTTGACTGACTCAAGCTTTCTAAATTTCTTTATAAATGCTACTCATTTTAGACACACACACACACACACAAAACAGCACCAGCCCATTGCATTTTAATAGTCTCAACCTTAATCAGCTGACTTAAATGCATATTTGTCAAAGTAGACATGGATAAGGTACATTAACAACCGATCCGAATACAGGTATCTCAATGGATAAGGCACATCAGAACACTATGGTGAACTTCTTAACCAAATCAATGTGTGCCCGTCTTAATGGGAGATATACCATTACTCAAGGTGATTAAGACTTAATTGGCCATCACAACATGCCACCCCAATGTTAAAATGTAGTCTTCTACTGAGAGCAAGCTGTATAAATGTAATATGTACACTGAAACTGAATGAATTTCCATACACAGACATATGATTTTAATAGCTTACAGTCCAGTGCAAAAGAACCTAAATATATTCAAGTAGAAACTGATAGGCTGATTACGGTGGAGGGCAAACGCCATTTGCAGGTTTATTAAAAAAAAAAGAAAAAAAAACAACAACAGAAACAGGCAACACTAGAAACCTTCACATGACTTAACGAGAGAAGAGAAAATACAAGAGCTCCAACGATAAGCAGTCCAATGTGTTGGTGACTTCATGAGCAGCTGAGGAGATAAAAGAATAGATGAGTCACAGGAGCATTCTCAGGTGACAGCAATTCATACAATATTAAAAAAAAAAAAAGTTGAGAATAGAAATAACAAAAATAAAAGAAAAACGACACAAAAAGTTCAGTCAGCAGTGAGCTTAGCGCTCTGACTCTGCCTCTTGCTTTAGTAAGATGCTACACTGATTGAAGTTCAATCGCTCAGATTCAATTTACAAAACGAAAAGGGTGGAAAATCATCCCACTCCTGGAAAGGGATGAAAGTGGTTGGTTCCCAAAAACAAAACGAATAAATAAAACGTGATGGTTAAGACTTTACAGTGGGACAGGATGGGGAATGCCTTCTTTTGTCCTCACATGAATCCAAGCCTGACTTTTAACCCTGAGGCCTGTTGGTCCTTTGGTCACTCCTTCAGGAACATCACCTACACCCCCACCCCCCAGTCCTTGGAGTCCATGTTGAAGAGGAGGAGTGGTGATCATATGGTTGGTTTCTTTCTCTTCTCTTCCTTCCCATTTGATCCCTTGGTGTGTTGCTTAGCTTAGGTTTCTGAGGATGTCAAAAGTTTGTCTCCTTGGGCGAGCTCCAGCTGAGTTCCATTCATTTGTGCCTGGTTCCTGACAGGCTAGACATGGAATGTGGGATGGAGAGAGAGAGAGAGAGAGAGAGGCAGATTGAGAGAAAGAGTTAGAGAGGGCACAAGTGTCAAGAGAAGAGTTGAGAATTACTTGAGAATCACAGAATCAATTCATATTATAAATGTTAAGTTCCAGTTGTTTTAAAATACTGATGACATTAAGTAATCACTTTAAACTTTAACACAACCCTATTTATAGTCCAATCCAGACGGTTGCAGTGTGCTGTAACAGCCACATTGAAGCAGATATTTTAAGAGAAAAAAAAAGACATTCCAACAGGGTAGGTTCAGGGTTAAGTTTGATGTCTCAAAACCTTAGTCGTTTAACCGACACAGATTCTTCAGTTTGCCCTCACAAGGTCCACGAAGAAATGTCAGCAAATTCTGGATTTCCCCTTTTCTGACACTGAATTTTTGAACATTAGTGTACATACACACACACACACACACACACACACACACACACAAGCGGGTTCGGCACATTCGAGAGTCAAACTTCATGACTGGTATTTGACAAACCAACTGCCTGAACTCCCGAGTGAGGATCAGACATTTGACTCAGTGCTTTGGCTACTTTACACCACTTAAATTTATTCACTGTGTGTCAATGAATGAAGCAAGAGCTGTATGTAAATTGTGTGGCAAACCAAGGCAAATAGGAGGAGGGGGGGGTTGACATATATAGAGTAACAACCATAATCCCATGGGAAGAAGGTCATTGCTCAAAATCAAGATAATTTTCCTAGAGTCATTATTAATGTCATATTAATGTCATCCAAGTCATTATTAATGAACTGTGTTGACCTCGGTTTGCACAATCTTAAGTGTGACCTCCAGTGAGACTGTTTGTGTTTGAGTGAGTGTAGTCAAGGGCAATAACATGGACACACAACACACGTATGGATAGGATCATCTCCAATATACGGTAGGATATGAAAAGTGCACTAACATAAATAAATTATTAATAGTTAATTTTTTTTTTTTTAATTTAGCAGACGCCTATACCCAAGGCAACTTACAGTTTGTCAACTATCAATTAATTCAGGGCCAGTCAACCCCAAAGCATTTTAGGGTTACAGTAAGTGCCTTGCTCAAGGGCACAATAGTGGAAGCCAGGATCTGAACCCACAGTTTTCAGGCGACTAGCATGCCTGCCAAGTTCCTTCATATCTACGCTACTAGCATACTAGCCAAGTTCCTTCATTTCAAGGCTACTACCATGCTAGCTGTTCCTTCATTTCTAAGCTAATAGCATGCTAGCCAAGTTCCCTAATTTCTAGGCTAGCATGCTAGCTATTCCTTCATTTCTAGGCTACTTACATGCTAGCCAAGTTCCTCAATTCCTAGGCTAGCATGCTAGCCAAGTTCCACACATAGTGTTTGTGTCCACATTTTGGCACATATTAAAGGGATAGTTCGGTTTTAACACATTGAGCCCCTTTCACAGGTTGTCTAAAATGAAATAAAGTGGTTGACACCAAAATCTTGATGATTGCTCCTGTCTCGACTATTTGGGAAATATAGAATCGCCTCTGCCTGCCTTTAAAATGGCTAGCAATGGGCATGTGTTGTTTCTATCCTTAAAACACTGGTTTTAAAAAAAGTGCTACTCATGGAGTGATTAGTGGCGCTTGCTGATGTTCCAACCCAAGTATCGTAGCAAAATACAGTTTCTGTCATGTTTTATTAGCCATTTTGTAAGTCCCATAGGGATCTATTTGCTCCTTCATATAAACAAAGTGCCAAATAAAACATGACGGAAGCTTTATTTTGCTACGATACATGTTTTGGAACATCATTGACCACCACTAACCACTTGGTGAGTTGCACTTTTTTAAAACCAGTGTTTTAAAGGTCTCATTCCATTGTATTTTCATTAATTTTGTGGTGGTCTCTTGTCTAAAATAATGTCATGAGAGTTGGTTTCGACAAAAAATATGCTGTGGTTGTCTTGTTTCAAGCTTTTTTAGTTAGGTGAAAAGGAGAGCAGGGATAGCTTGAGAGGATTCTTATGAATATAGGAAGGAGACCTTTAAGGATAGAAACAACACATGCCCATTGCTAGTCATTTTGAAGGCAGGCAGAGACGATTCTACATTTCCCAAATAGCCGAGACAAAAGCAATCGTCAAAATTTCGATGTCAACCACTTTATTGCATTTTAGACAACCTGTGAAAGGGGCTTAATGTGTTAAAAACCAAACTATCCCTTTAATGCTGCCATTGATTGTAGCAAGCCTGCGACAGCAGCATGAAAGCCTGCAAGCATAATCAAGCAATGGCATCATCAGCATAAACACACACACACACACACAAAATGTGAAAAACAAAGACAAAAGACGCAAATTTAACTGGCTCTTTGCAAGGCCGAGTTTATTACGTTTGTAAAATAATTTCTTGTATTCGTTCCCAGCATTGTTTCTCAATTATAATATCTATGTATATGTACAAACAAAATAAAAACAAAACTCTAAGAGGATATTAAACAGAGGCACCACTGTTATGCGGATAATAGTGTCAAAGAGATGGAGCTGTGTGTGTGTGTGTGAGTGAGTGAGTGAGAGTGAGAGGTGGGGCGGAGGGGATGGAAAATAAAGTGAGATTCTTTAAGCAAAAGTGATTTCCAACACTATTATAATTTTGCTGCCATAATGGAAGAGAAATAGGCCACCAACAACCCCCCCCCCTCCACACACGCACACACACACACACACACACACATCCAAAAGAAATCCAGTTGCCCATAAGTGAACACTATGACGCACACAAACATCACCCACACACATGGAGTGTTCTAGAACCACACTGTCTCCACACGGATGTTGGATACAGGCAGATTTACACACACACACACTTTCTCTCTTTTCCCAAACAAGAGAGAAGGAGAGGAACTAACAAGGAAGAGGGGTGGGGGGACCTTCGTCTCCGTCGTATGGCTCATGTCAATACACAGACGTCCCACTTGTCAAACAACACGAGGCCCATGCGACCTCATCATGTCCAAGGCTCCCTGTCTCCTAGCAAAACAGCTCTTCCTCTTTACATCCGTCGGCAGCCATTGGGGCAAAACGCCTTTTTATGACTGACCCACGTAGAGCAATAACCACTTCAACAGTTTGGGTGATTTTCCCCCTCAATCACAGGGCCAGAATATCCCGCTACTATCTGGAGAAAGTTTTTTTTTTTTTTTTTTATTGTCCCCTTCAAAACTATCAGTCCGTTTTCATTTAAACGTGACCCGTTTCTGGTTCAACTACCACAAAACTTTCCAAATGTACACAGAGTGGTACTCACAGCTAAACACACAGGGGTGTGTTTACTGAAGTGGAAAAGCCTGTTTGAAGGCTACAGAACTGAAGGCTGCTTTTACCTGAGAATCTGGCCAGAAGAGGGAGGTAGAGAGTCTTAGGACACACAGGTGTTAAGAAGCAGCTGTTTCCTGTGTGTGTGTGTGTGTGTGTGTGTGAATTCTTTGTTTGACAGGAAGTCATAATTTTAAGTACACTGTGTAGTTGGATCACAAGGAGACGGATCTGGCCCAAATCTGGCCCAAGCCTGAAGGGTAGTACGTCACTCTTGAGCATCACTACAGTTGAGTAAATATTTAAATGGAGTGTGTGGACACGGAAAACACACACATTAAACCAATCAGGGCAGAGATGGCATCTGAAAACACTACACAATCTAATGAAAGGGGGGGAGGGAGAATATAAGTATATCCATGATTCACGGCTAAGTCAACAAAATGGCTGCGCTTCTGATTAAAGACAAGGGACAATGGGGGGCACCATACCATAAATCCGGGGACGGGGGTTCCAGTCCGACCTGAGGTTATTTCCCGCATATCTCTCCCACTCGCTTCCTGTCATGCTCTTCACTGCCCTATCTAAATAAAGGCAAAAAGTCCAAAAAAAATATCTTAAAAAAAAAAAGATAAGGGACAATGATGCATTGAAGAATTTCACCAAGGTGTGGGTGGAAATCCAAAAGCTCATCCATACAGTAGCTTATGCAAAAGACAGAAATGGACGGATGGACTTTTGCAATGACGGACAACACCGAGCCAAACCACGGCTAATTGCGGAGACAATGCAAACGGTTCTAGAAGGAATGGTTGTGGAAAATGTTTCATTCCAACTAAGAATTGGTTTTGGATTGAAGTTGGATCGTCTGATAAAACCAAGCGCAGCGCCTCATTCACGTCGCAATCTTGGCCGTTTGCGGTGCGCAGGGTGCTTTTTTTGTTTGGTGCATTTGTGTTGTTACTGTACAAGGTGTGTTAGCAGAAGACAGCGTGACCACTGCACGCACGTTTTGGCACATGGTGCCCGCGTCAAATAGAAACCGATTCCTGTTTTAAAGTGCGTCCCGTATGCTGCATGGTGTGTGTGTAAGGAGTGTGTGGATAAGGTGTCTGTGTATCTGTGTGTGTGTGTGTGTGTGTGTGTGTGTGTGTGTGTGTGTGTGTATTTATAAGGAGTGTGTGATAGATTCATGTGATCAAGTGAAAGGGTATGCTGTAAAGACCAAACCAGACAAGCTCTGCAACCAGACAATGGGCTGTGTTTAAGGTGTGTGTATTTTTTCTGCACACAAACACAGGTTGTGTTTAAATCAGGAGAATAGGAACAGTGCTATGGAGGGGAATCAGAGTGGGTGGGGCGATGCCTGGTCTCCCAGCTATGTAAAAAGGCACAGGTATGGCATTCTAATTAGTCAAAGATTCTGGTGTAAAAATGAATGTCGTCTAGCTGTCTGAGTAGTGTTTCTGGAATAAGGGACAGAACTCCACTCCCAGCCCTTTTTTTGTTTGTTTTACAAAGACACTACCACATTGTACAGACATACCATCAAGAATGCACAAACAACCTCGACTTAAGTCCTTCATCAAATGAATACCACAAAAAGGGTCTGGTTTAGGCATGCCAGTCCCCGCCCCACTCCCCTCTCTCCCTATAATAAAAAAGGTGGCAACGAATACTGAAGCTTATTGGGCAATATTAAAATTGATTCAAATATATTTCTTTATGCACAAAATGTTCAGCTGTTCCTCAAGGTCAGAGACGGTACTTTCTGTAGCACAAAAAAGGCTGAGGAAGAAGTCACAATGTTCTATCTGTGTTTCTACTGTCTGCAGTTTAAGGTGACAGACAGAGAGAGATAAAGATATATATTACAGACAGAGAGAGAGAAAAAGATATATATTACAGACAGACAGAGAGCGAGTGAGAGAGATAGAGAGATAGACATAGAGAGACAGAGAGAGAAAGAGATTTGTTAATTTATCGTACTGCCGTATAAAGTCCTAACCGAGACCCATATTCCACTACTGCTGGGGATACCAGTCATCTGCACCCCTCACCCCGCCTCACCACACCACACCACACCACACCCTAACACCCAAACATATTCACCAGCTGACGCCTTGAAATGGTAAAGGGATTTTCTTAACATATATGCATCTCTCCTAACCACCCCCACAAAAAAAAGTGTAGATTAATCCTCTCTTACACATATGTAAGACAAAAGCAAAGATTGGGTCATCAGTTGTGTGTCATCAATGTGTTAGAGAGGTCCATCAACAACAAGAGGAAAACCTTTCCAATGACTACTCCACTATTATCTATTCGGCTTTCAACAAAATCCAACTCCTAGAATCCAGAATGATTCAATTTTTGATTAGATGAAAATCAGATTCAACAAAACATCAATCATTTCATCAACTTTGACCATGAGTCCTGATTACAGACTGAACCATGTGATTTATGTCCAATCATAGAACATACTTGTTATAAACATAAAAACGCTTATGTTGCATTATCATTATGATGATTTTGGATGGATTCAAGGCGGAGGCGCAAAAGCTGCACATTACCCGAATCTGGGAAGAAATCCTTACGCTTCTCGTCTTGAGACAAAAACAAAAACACACAAACAATAACAAAAAAACACATAAGCATAAACAAAATATAAACACACACACACACACACACACACACACACACACAAATCGTATCCCATTACACACAAGTTAACAGTGGAATAAGGCTTTCCATGTTCCCACCTGGAACTCTGCGTAAATATCTGGAGCCCACCAGAACTCATGAGCACCACTCCTGATTCAACCAATTAGAGGTGTGACGGATGAGTTCTGTAAGGCTTGAGTAGCCAATTACTAAACTCAACCAGTGGGGCATTTTCAAAGTAATGTGGTCCAGTGACGAACCTGGGCAAGATTTGTTATTATGAGTATATATTATAAGCAAAATGAAACAAAAAAGCCACATTACTCTAACTAATGGAAGACTGTCCGACAGGGCGGGCCGACTGCGTGAGAAAAATCCCTTGCGCACGGCAACATCCCCAATCGCTTACTCAACAAGAGATAGCGTGGTAAACGTTTATGCGCGGTAAGCATTTCGCACGCAGTCAGACGGTGTCGTCTGGTCGTGGGTAAAACTAAACCCACCGGTTCTCTCTCCTCTCTTTAGGGGGGTTTCGGAGCCACGGACCCCCAGCAGAGTTTGTTTGGATGCAGGTTCCAGGTGTAAGTTGGAGAACCCTTTGAGGTAACCCCCAGTAAAGCTCAAGGCTGCATACAAATGTATGAGTCATAGAACATACGTTGGTATACAGCGATGCACTTTTATGTGCAGACAATTCCACAGAAAACTGACTACATTTCTTTTTTTTTTTTGCACCTCTATAATGTCAATAACATGTTGTGGCAATGTAGGACAAGAACTTTCAGACACATGAAGTTTGAGCACTCTCCATTTCTGACTGTAGAACATACAAGGAAAATTGTACAAACCACCACATTTACATCATACAAATACAATTGGATATTATGGACAGGATTTCTGTGGAATTGTGGAATTTATGTGGCCCATATATGCACACACACACATATCGAACCACAGTATATGCGGTATGGACAAAATCAGTACACTATGTGGGCAAATTGGAGCAGCAGGTGAAAGAAGGAGATGTTGCGCATGATATAACACAGGACTAGCAGGAGAGGTGCAGGCATCAGAAACTGTTCACGAGCTTTTGACGTTTTTTTGTTTTGTTTTGTTGTTTAAGGTTTTGTACTTGTTTTTTTTTGGGAAACGGGGGGGCTTTCGTAGTAGGGTAGTAATAATACAAAACACTATTTACAAGGAAAAAAAATAGAGATTTAGGAAAAAAAGGTGTATAAAAATAAAACTATGAGATAGCTGGAAGACGAAGCCATTGGGGATATTTTCCACCATGTGCCTTTGTCTCCTCCACAGGTATATGGGCCAAAATGGCAAAAATAGCTGGAAAATAGCCAAAGGCCTTCAATGATTAAAATTGGTTTAAATTTAGCAAAAAGTAAAAAAAAAAATACTTTAAAAATAGCTACTATACACCAGCATGCCAACATTTAAGATAAACACAGGATCGTAAGGTGAAGGAGGGGAAACTATGGAAATCATTGGGTAATTTTGTGGGGGATTGGGATGCAGTTGTTTTAGTAGGGCGCCTTACTACTCCCGCCCCTCCCGTTCTTAAGGTTCTCGGCGTTGTTGTATAATTTGTGGTGGTCGTGGAGTTGTGCTCCGTTGCTCTCGGACAGTACCTCGTGGTCCACCGTGTTGAAGCGCACGCCCGAGGCGTTGCCGTTGCCGGCCGCCCGCTGGCAGCGGGCAGGGCACGCGTAGCACAGGATCTTGCGGAAGGTGCGGCGCATTTCCTTGTCACGGTACGAGTAGATGATGGGGTTAACGAAGGAGTTGCACTCGGCCAGGATCAGGAAGTACTTCTCGAAATCCAGCACGTGGCACTTTTTGCAGTACACCCCGTCCAGTAGCAGCAGCACCAGCCCCGGGGTCCAGCAGATCACAAACGCACCTGAGAGAGAGAGAGAGAGAGAGAGAGAGAGAGACAGACAGACAGACAGACACACAGAAAGAAAGAAAAAAGAAAGAGTGAATGAATGAAAGATAAAATGAAAGAAAGAAAGGAAAAGCAGAAAGAGAGAGAGAAAGAAAGAGAAAGAAAGAAAGAATGAATGAAAGCAGAAAA
>JAGFZM010000331.1:51462-74294 GCA_017657215.1 Limnothrissa miodon | reverse complement strand
GAATGAATGAAAGCAGAAAAGAAAGAAAGGAAAGAGAGAAAGAAAGAAAAAAAAGAGAGCATAAGGAGAAATATAGGTTGGTGAAGACAGAAAAAGACTTTTAAACATCAAACTCTTTGCACTCAGATTTTCCTATAATCAGCCAACACAGACCCACTGACACACAGACAGCAGAGGGGCAGATTTGGCAGAGCCACTGGATCACATTGGACACCAAACACGCACAGGCCGTAGCAAAATGAAAAACTGTTCTGCAACTATGCACCACCACCGGCAAAAATGTGTGAGAACAAGGTGGAGAAGGACAGAGAGACAGAAAGAGAGGGAGAGATAAGAAAAGAATGAAAGTGGGAGGCTGGTAGGAGAGAAGTAGAAGGGGGGGGGATAAAGCAAGAGACAGAAAAAAAAGAGAGACACAGAGAGAGAGAGAGATTGAAAAAAAAAACAAGAGGAATTGGATGGTAACACTATATGGAGGATGTGTACCACACAAACAGTGATACTGTGTGTTGAGTGAGCGACCCTGTGAGTGAGTCAGTGTGAGTGTGTGTGTGTGTACGCTTGTGCACGAGGGAGAGATATCACATTGCAGTGATTTCACACACTAAGAATTCACACAAACACACACACATAGGGGCTGTGGTATGTTTGCGTGTGTTCTGCTGAGATGGGGGACTACAGTCTGTGTGTGTGTGTGTGTGTGTGTGTGTGTGTGTGTGTGTGTGTGTGTGTGTGTCTTAACTATGCTGATCTGCCAGAACATGCACAGCCAGTGGAGGTGCAACACAGACCTGCTGCCATTTCCTGCGCAAGACACCGTGAGAGAGAGAGAGAGAGAGAGAGAGAGAGAGAGAGAGAGAGAGAGAGAGAGAGAGAGAAAGAAAGAGAGAGAGAGAGAGAGAGAGAGAGACACGAACCCACACAACATGATCCCATGAATAAACAAGACCTGCACAAGTAGAAGCAGATTCCTCTTCTCTTCCACTCATTCTTGTTCTCGTTCTCTGCTCTCTCACCAACGCACACACACAGTCGGTTGCGACACACAGTGCACAGTACGAGATTTTTCAGCTTTTCTCTGCATCTCAAGCAGAGGAGTGAAGAATAGAATGAAATAAAAACAAGACCAAATGTGTGTGTGTGTGTGTGTGTGTGTGTGTGTGTGTGTGTGTGTGTGAAAGAGTGAATACATTGTAGTCCCCTACACGAAGCACAGTTAGTGGAGTGTCTGGTTAAACAAGTTGGTACATGCCTGTGTGTGTACATGCATGCTATCATTTGTGTGTGTGTGTGTGTGTGTGTGTGTGTGTGCGCAAGCAAAAACAACTCACTGTTTTCTGATTTGTTTTAAATGTTCTTGTAGACATCGTGCATTATCAATTTCATTGCTGGAGGGCAGATATCAGAGAGTCAGTGTGATTGTGTGTTTGAGCACACGCGTGAGCGTGCCTATATGCAAGTGTGTGTAAGAAGGTGTGTGTGTGTGTGTGTGTGTGCGTGCGTGCGTGTGTGTGTGTGCACGTGTGTATGAGAAGGTGTTTGTGTGTGCGTGTGTGTGTGTGTGTGTGTGTGCGCGTGTGTGTGCGTATGAGAAGGGGTGTGTGTGTGTGTGTGTGTGTGTGAGTGAGTGCATGCTCTGAAAGAAGGGTGTTACCAGTCAAACAGGACTAGAGGGGGATGGGAACAGAGCAAAAAATCTGTGTGACATCACCCCACTCAGTTGGCTGGTTTGGTGTGTGTGTGTGTGTGTGTGTGTGTGTGTTTCTGAGCATGTGTTCACATGTGCATGTGCACGCCCCCGTCTTCACCCAAGATCATGACGACAGTCATTGTGAGATTTCTCATCCTTGTGCTTGGCCTGCGTAGTGTGCTGTGACATGCGTGTGAATGCGTGTGTGTGTGTGCGCACGCACACTTCACCTAGGATCACAACGGTCTTCATGAGGTTCTCCACCGTCTCCTTGTTCGTGGCTTGAGTGGTGCGCATGCATGAATGTGTGTATGTATGTGTGTGTGTGTGCACATGCGTGTGTGTTCTTCACCTAGGATCATGACGACGGTCTTCATGAGGTTCTCCACTGTCTCTTTGTGCTTGGCCTGCGTGGTGTGCTGCGACATACGGTGGCTCTTGCGGCGCACGTACAGGAAGATGCGCGTGTACACAGCCACCATCACAGAGAAGGTCAGCAGGTTGAGCACGGCCCAGAAGACCAGGTAGCTGCGGTTGTACATGGGCGCCATGGTGGAGCAGTGCTCCAGGTCGCACAGGCAGTGCCAGCCCATGAGGGGCACCAGGCCCATGACGATTGCCACCACCCAGATGCCCGCGATCAGCAGGACCACCCGCCGGTTGGTCATGGTGCTGTGCAGCTGCATGGTGAAGATGGTCTGGTGACGCTCCACCGCGATGGCCAGCAGGTTAGTCACCGACGCCGTCAGGCTGGTATCGATCAGACCCTGGGGGGGAGGAGGAAGATGGAGAGGAAGAGGAGGAAAAGGAGGAAGACGGAGAGGAGGAGGAGGAAGAGATGAACAACAAATAATTATTAGTCTTAGGTGCATTTCTCAACTTGAAAACCTGTGAATTTAGGATAAATAACATCTAAAAAGTGCCGTGTCACGGTGCATGCAGCCCTTCAGTGAAGATCATGCGTCATGGGAAAAGGGAAAAGGACAAAGAGGAGTGAAGTTTTGGTATGGTCCACTGGATACCCTAAGCTACCTAAATTCAACAATAACAAGGTAAATGTAGTTTAGCATTCTATAACCCCTTTAACACACCAACCTACAGCTCCAACCACCTTGTGAAATTTGCGGACAACACAGCGCTGGTGGGGCTCATCACCAAGGGCGATGAGACCCACTACAGAAAAGAGGTTAAGCTCCTGACCACGTGGTGCAGAGACAACAACCTCCTGCTAAATGTTAGCAAGACCAAGGAGGTTATTGTCAACTTCCAGAGAGGCCACACCTGTCACCACCCACTGACCATCAACGGCGCTGCAGTAGAGAGGGTGAGCAGCACCAAGTTCCTGGGGGTGCACATCAGTGAGGACCTCTCCTGGACACCACATTACTGGCCAAGAAAGCACAAAAGCGCCTCTACTTCCTGCGCAAACTCAAGCGGGCAAGTGCCCCACCACACATCCTGACCACATTCTACAGAGGAACCATTGAAAGCATCCTTTCCAGCTGCATCACAGTGTGGGGCGGTAGCTGCACTGACTACAACAGAAAAGCTCTACAACACATTGTGAGAACAGCTGAGAGGATAGTTGGTGGACCACTCCCCTCCCTGCAAGACATCTACACCACCCGCCTCACCCGCAAAGCCATCACAATTGGCAACGATGCAACCCACCCCGCACACTGTCTGTTCAGCCTCCTGCCCTCTGGAAAGAGATACAGAAGTCTCCACTCCTGCACCACCAGGCTCACCAACAGCTTCATCCACCAGGCTGTGAGACTGCTGAACTCTCTCCCCTCCCCACTCCCAGCCAGCGGAACCATCAGACTGGCAGGAGTATAGGAAGACAGATTGGACTCACCCCCCCCCTCACCCCCAACCCACACACACTCCCCAACAAGGAAACACTCTGAACCAACAACTAAAAACAACAGTCTTGACTACTCTTAACTACCTCTGCATTGCAAATTGCACACACCTGCTGCTATATATTTTAGTAGTTTTTTTTACCACTATTTATATTACTACTACTACTGCTGCTACACTCCAGTGTTGCTAAAAACAACAACAACAACAAAAAAAAAAAACCCTTACCAACCACAACCTGGGACTACCTCAAGTAGACGAGTATACTACTTCCCAGTGTACACTGTCGGAACACTTACTATATGTTATGTCTTGTCTTGTTAAATCCTGTATGTTACCTAAGTATAATGCCCTAAGCCTACTTGCACCAAGTCAAAGCAGAATGTCTTTTTACCCTTCGTACAGTGGATAGATTAGTACCACAGAAACCAGTGTATGGTGGTGTGTGCTGGTGTACACAGTAGACTTCTCTAAGAATACGACAGCACACGTGTATTTACAGAGTGGGACATCCATAAACTAGGCTTACGATAGCAATGGAACTCAGCAATGAACCCTAAAAGTACAGGACAAGATTTTTTTTTTTTTTTTACGTTTCCTCTTTTGAAGATAATCCCCAAACAACTTGCCAAATTTTTGCAAAGCTAAAATAACAACAACAACAACAACAACAAAAAGTCCCTTCTCACCTGTCGTAGAAACCACTGATCCCTGGTAAGCTTGATGGTCCAGGGGCCTGTGTGGAACATAAGAAAGATGTACGAGATTCCGGCGAAAAGGTCGGCGGCGGCCAGGTTGCCCAGTAGGTAGTAGATGGGGTAGTGGAAACGGCGGTTGACGAAGATGGCCGTCATCACCAGGATGTTGGCGAGGATGACGACCACGCAGACAGTCATGCCAAGCGTCACAACGAGGTAGTCGCGCTCACGCCAAACTGTGCTGATGTTCTTGCCGCTGTTGTTGTAGAAGAACTCGACCGTCCTGTTGTAGTAGCAGCCGGGTTTGTCCTCTGAGCCCATGCCCATGGTTTGTCTTTGTTGGCGTTTTTAGGAGGGAAGGAAATAGGAATTCAGATCGGCGAGAAGATTAGAGGTTGGGGAAGAAGTAGTAGTCTGACTGGTCAGGTATAGAGCAACAGTTTGGGGACTAGGTGGAGAGGGGGGTTCACAGAGTTAAGTGGATTTGTAGGGAGTGGGTGGAGGCATTGAGGTTTGATATACAGGGAGATTGTCCCATCCAATCCAAGACATTTGGCGTGAGGATGCAATCTGTTTGGGGAAACACACACACACACACACACACACACACACACACACATATTTAGAAAAGGATTAGACTATAGGAGTTGGCAAGTGAACCACGTCATTCTGTATGCTGCGGGTTAGCATTTTCCTACTTCCGGTTCCTAAGCAAAAAACCCCATGGGAAAGTGAATGGCTCAAATAACAAAACAACATCTACAACAAATATGGCAGTGTCTGACCTACGAGGACCTAGGCATTTGTTTTTCATCAATAAAATGAGTAGCAACATAGTCTGGGTGTGTTTTTTAGACGCATTGTAATGATGATAAATGAATGTTGCTATCCCTCTGCTAACAGCGGAGAATTAAGGACTACATGGAGTTGTCTCTTACCTTTAACGTCATTCTCAAAAACGATGGTAAAGTTATTTGAAATGCAATATGTTCTTTATTTACAATGATTCAGAGTAATTTACAATGATTACAATGGTCAACAATTGGCAAATCTTTCACAACACTTGTTTAAAAAACTGCGGGATGACATGTCATTGAGCACGGTTTTGTATAGCTCTGGTTACCATGATGTCCGGGCTAAGCGCCGCCAACATGTGGTCAAAAAGGCTTTCCGCTTTAGCCTAGTTTCTGTCCAACCACATGAGGTGGCCCTGTTAATTTACATGTGAAACATTTTGCTTCAACCTTCATGCAAACGTTTACGTCAACAAAATGACCAAATAGCCTTAAATTCTTAGTTGACATGTTATCAGGCAAGTCTGGATGCAAGGTGACCAGGCTTAGTCAACGACTCTCGCATTTTAAGGGAGTCTATCCTACCTGCAAGATTTGAAGAAGGTAGGCAGTCACAGTGTCCTTGATTGGGGACAAACCGACATATGACATTTAGCTCACCATCACAGGGCGTTTTGATATCGATTGATATGGCACTTCTGAATTGTGTTCACTTTTTTTGGCAATTTTAAGAATTATTTGCAAACATTTCAGGCATTCTGAAAACTAATAATCCCCAGTAGCCCAACAGATTTAAGAAACATGTGGCAATAATGTTTCACTTGCAATAATGTTAAACTTCACGGAAATACGTTGCCAACAAGCCAGTCTTTCTTTGTTCATGGCTTTAATTCCCCCTGAAGAGTACATTTGAACTCTTCGTAGCTTGTCATGATCATTGTGCATCAGTGAAAAAAGGTGATCGCGCCATCGTTGAAAAGGGTTAGGCCCTACTTGCGCTGAAATCCGCCCCTTTTATGTGAACGTGCACAAACTCCAGTTAGGTTAACGCTGGTTCAACAAATCAACCTCATAACCAGCGTCATAGTACCGATTAACACCAATCAGGATAACCAGGGTTTGTCAACCCCAGTTTAACAAGGTAACCCTGGGTTACTTCTGGGTTGGTTATCTTGCTCCATCCCTCTGCTGTGTTTGCCAGGGAAGAGGTGCGGTATAGGCCTACCTACCCAGCTCTTTCACAATCCTAGAGCTGCAGAGAAATCTGATCTCAAGGCAAACACACACACACACAAAAATAAATCGGTCTAACACACACACACACACACACTTAAAATAATCAGTCTGTCACACACACACACACACACACACACACACACACACACTACAACAAAACTGTGTTTGAAAGATGTTATGGACAGATAGTATGGGGGAAATATGAGAATGTTGAGAGACCAAAAGCACTGGGGGTGGGGGAAAGAGAGAGAGAGAGAGAGAAATCATGACTGCTATGCCCTTGACTTAACACACATTGGCCAAGCCACATCTCCAGCAGACACACAAACACACACACACACACACACACAATAACAAATGAGGCTAAATGATTAACAGCTCTACACACTCAATTGTGAATGGTCTCTCACACACACACACACATATAACGGGTAAAACCTTCAAATAAATACGTACGCAAAGACACACTCTAATTCATTAAAACAGACACTCTCAGTATGATTTGGTAGAACTGAAACAGTAGTCTTAATAAGGAACCAGCCTGTGCCGTTCACCTTTCCCCACCTCAACAACGCAACACTCACACTTAAAACAAACAAACAAACACTAAATCTTGACAGTTGCGATTCAACAGGTTAAGAATCAGCCACAATGGAGACAGCAGAGCTCTGACGACATCTGTGGGGTTGTGCACTGTACACCTGGGCCAGACCTGGGCCAGACACTGCAGGGAGCCTAACGATATCGGAGGTCCACGCCCAATTCAAAGTTTTTGAGAATTCACGGATCAGGGCTTAAAGGAGGACACAAGGCTAAGAAGACACGACACAAGGAGACACTTCTAGACACAAAACACAGGCCTTGGCCAGTCAACTGGAGATGAAACGTGACAGATTTGGAAAAAAGCTTCTGATCAAATCTGATGTTTTGTCACTTCATGATCTCAGAATCAGGATATATAGATAGATAGATAGACAGACAGACCGATAGAAAAGGCAATTTGCGTAACAGCAAAAACTACAGATATCAACACAAACTGACATTACATTACAGACACATTCACATATACACACTACCCATACACACCACTGGTCATCTGCGTCAATAAAAGTAGCAATAAATAATAAAAATAAAGAGGTTACAGTAGCAATATCAGTCGTAGTGTAGTACTATTTGTCCCACGTTTTGTTTAACTGAGTAATTGCCACGGGAATGAATGAGTTCTTTGCTCTATTTGTTCTGATATTGGGGTATCTGTGTCTGCGACCTGATGGAAGTGTCTAGAATTTCACTGAGACTGGGTGAGTTTTGTCAATGCAGATTTGATCTGCTTTCTGGGATTTACAATTATTATAACACTGGTTTTAACAACTCTCCCAACCATTTTTATTTTTATTATATTTATATTTTTAATGAATATTTTTAATACATTTATTTATTATTATTTATCTATCTTTTTTTCCTTGGGGAGCGGAAAAGTGGGACCTGAAGGGGGAAATTTTGGGGCGGGGAGAGTGAAAGAAGCTGTATGTTGTATGTCTAAAAAGGAAAAATTGATTTAAAATTGATTTTAAAAAATAAAACAATCCCCCCCCCCCCACTTATTGGCCAAGTATACCTGCATAAACAAGTCATTTGACTCCAGCAGGTGTTATGCTCTCTATACACGCAACAAGGATATCCATCACTATACATACTGTACATCCAGTGCAAGAGGTACTATGGATACATGATGGGCATCAAGACAACAGACAGCTCTGGAAAAAAATGAGACCATTGGAAACCCCATTTAGATTGGTCTCTTATTTTTTCCAGAGCTGTACAATAGACAATATACATAGACTAATATCAGCATTATGTACAGGTAATAATTTATACAAGAGTTAAAAACAGCAAGGTGCAGGGAAACATAGTGGTGCAGGTGTAATGCAAAGAGCCTAGCCAGTGCAAATACGAAGATGAGGGTATTGGGGATAGGTCTAGAGAACAATGAGGTGGAGTGTTTGTTTTCCACTGTAGTATGCGACAAACACACTCAAAGAATACACCAACTGGGTAAATGACCACATGCACTGCTGAACACAACAATCTTCATACAAGCATAAACACACATGCACACCACACACACAGAAGGTAAATGATCACCTGCAATCTAATTATACATGGCTCAGCATAACAACAACAACACACACACACACACACACACACACACCTTCCAATAATTAGAGGCACACTGACAGATCAGGTAAAAGCTGTGTTGACATATGACTACTGTTCAAGGTCAGCAGAAAGGACACAGTGTCCTCTCTCCGGTACAGCACAGCAAAGAACAAGCACCACATGCTCCTAAAAATATTCAGCTCAAGCAGCCCCCTTTGTCTTAAGCCGCCTTCACACTGGCATGCGTATGCAGCTCCGAAATTCGCAACACGACCCCTACTGGATGTCGTGCTACGTCCTTAAAAAAAGTGTTTTGGTGGGAAAACTTTAAATTGTTATTTTTTATTAGCCTACTATTATTTTGTCTCTCCTGTCATATTTATATAATATCAGAAAATGTAAGAATTACACAAGTTTTGTTATTATATACAAATATAATTTATTATGATATAGTAGGACACCAACCATATTTATTTAACATACATTTGGTCTTGTGTGTACCAGGATGATTAGTTTTAAAATGTGCTAAGTTTTAAAATGTTTTTCGCTTTGAAATGTTATCGTTTATTGTGTGTTTAGAAATCAGGTTTGTTTATGTAATCACCATAGCAACGCAAACTTCCTGCCGAAATGTCGGACTGGATTTTTGTCGGAGAAGTTAAATTTTTTTAACGCATCCGGAGGTCCCAATGGAAACGGGTTTTTTTCGCACCGCAGTCGGTTGGACCATTCCGCATATGGTCTCCGTATCCTCATAGCAAATGAATGACTTCCGGTCGTTGGGTTGTCGTATTTACGGACTCCAGACATGCCAGTGTAAAGGCGGCTTTAATCTTCATGGGGAGCCCTTATGGAGGAGTGTTTGCCTATGCTATGCCATGAAGATGGCCTGTTGACTGTTGGTTGACTGACACAAACTGACAAAGCATATTAAATGTACTTTAAAAAAAAAAAACAGGCTACTTTCAATTCATTTTTAATCCGTTTCCAGTGTGTGTGTGTGTGTGTGTGTGTGTGTGTGTGTGTGTGTGTGTGGTGCTTTGCCTTCAGGTGAGTGAAGAGCCACAGCTTTATGCTGTACCTAAAGTTAAGCATTAAAACATTCCCAGCCAATTACTGCTCTGCTGTGTGCGCCATGACACAAAGGCCTGCCCCATGAGGCCTCTGAGGCTTTCTCCATTGGTGGGTGAACGTCCAGTAGCCAATCGGGGTTCGAGCTGGAGGCAGATCCCTGTGACGCAAGCATTGTGATGTCAGAGTTAGGGCAATTCCACACGGGACTGGGAGCTGGTGTGGCCATGGCAACAAGCCAGTTCAAAGAGCAGCGAGGGCACGACCAAGTTGTGCAATCTAAGCAGAGCCCTGCAGCATGGGTGCAACCATAATGTCACAGTTAAAGTCACATTTATACGCCTTGCGCAAGGGACAAACGTGTAAAGGATCTATATTTTAATTACGCTGCAAAGATAATGTTACACTATATTATTTATATTTTTATACAATTTTTACACAAAATATAATTGATATAAGGTAATATTCACCATATCCAAACAAATGTGGACACAAAAGAGGACACAATAGTCACAATGTGTTTGGTAATCAACAATGTTTCATAAAACTACACTGAAAGCAAATACAGTCAGCCACTGTTGACATTAGTTAAGGTAAGTGTGGAGTGCCAAGCATTTGGCCTCATGTGTATGAAGTGTCACCAGTACTTCCCCAAATGAATATCAAACCAGAGAGAGAGAGATTTACAAACTCACTTGAAAATGTGCGCGCGCAAGTGCATACAGATTCACATACGCAGGTCGTTAAAAGCGTCGCAACCACAAACCAGGGGACAAAGGTTTGATTCCCAGCTGGCCCAAGTTTGTTTCACAATCCATGCCCATCTCTGTTTCTAACAATATATAAACGTTTGCAACTTCTGACTCAATCTCGCCATGCTTTCTACATTTACTTACATTCAAACACAGACAGGCAGCATTAAAGATTAAAGATTTTCTCTCTCAACTACAAAACTGCTTGAGGCACATGTCTTATCCAGTTACCATAGCCTAGTTATGTTCACTTTTCTCTTGGAAGTTTTTTTTTTTTTGAGCAGATAATAATATTATCTTATGTTAAGATAAGTATTTTTTATAGGTCAAGCATCAGCACTTTGCACTCCTAAAATACACTTATCTTTAACTTGCTGTGGAAGATTTAGCCAGTGCACACACACACACACACACAGAAGCAGAAAGAAAGAACCATCAAAAACCATAAGCATGAACAACAGTGCAGTAACAGTATTTTTTTTTTACATGAAACTTCAAAAAAATTCTGTCAGATTTTTACCATAACTACCTCTTATTTAACCTTCACAAACTCTTACTGAAACCAATCACAAATGTTTAGTGAACGAAAAAAAAAAAAGAAACGGAGATATGTATTTCTAGTGTCATCAAAGTAATGGTACATGTTAGTGCCGTTGCCTACATGGGCTGCTGTGTGTGACAGAGGAAATTCCCAAAATGACAGTTGCTAACCAGTAAGCCACCATTCAATACGCCATTGCCATCCACCTCAGTTTTGGGACGTGCGCTCTAATAAGTGTTTGTGTAGACCTGGATCAGTCTCCACTCCACTGCTGAAAAAACAAAGAAACCAATGTGCAGCTGCTTATTTTATTTTATTATTATGCGAATATTGTGCCTGTGCACATGACGTTGGCAAGGGAAAATGCAGGTCTTGACATGCTTTTGACCTACTTAGCAGCTCGTTGAGGAAAACACAAGTAGGTTTGCAGTTTTTTCCCCCGTAGCCAACCACATTAAAGAGAAACACTGTGAATCGATCCATATACTTTTGGTGCACAGACTCTTGGTGAAAACATCAGACAGCTTAGCTGCTCATTCAGTTTTTGGTTTAACACTAACGGAGAGGGGCACAAAAACTTACCTAGAGTTTTCCTAGACCCCATTCATTTACAGATTCATATTGTGAACTCATACAACCAGCCTATGGATTAATTAACATCTGATGTCTTCTTTAACACACTTCTTACAAACAGCATGCTGTTCCAGCATCCTCAGACAGACAAGCATGTATAAACCCTTTTACGACCAAGTCGTTTTATCGTCCATTTTTCTTGAATCATTATTTAAGTATTCTCTGCAAAAAAATGCAAATGTGATTCCTGAGAAGCCGAAAGGAAACCATTTTGGTCGTCTTCATTTCCTCTCAAACGAAAAACAAAAAAACCCACAAATTACCCACAGCAGAGAAAAGAGTCTAGCTAAATTCATTGTAGCATGTAGAGGCGGGTGTTAACAATTTTCTGAAGTTTAAACCGAGCATCAGACTTAGCATAGCACCCCTAATGTCATTTAGAGCCTAGTCATGTTTACCTTTATTCCATCCAATGCATTTACCTGTGGCCTGTGCCCATTTACATCCATACATCACCACTCTCAATTCAGGCCCCAGTTGGCTTGTTGATGTGCTGGTTTCCAATATCTGAGAGAAATCTTTTATTTATTTACCGTATTTATTTATTCTTAGAAAAGTTGATTTTCCTCCATGCTACCTGCTACTTATCTGGTGCATCAAAGAGGGAGGACTGTGAACCAAGAGTAAAGAGTATTTCACCGATGCAGCTCAGATATGAAGTTTTACATTTTTATTTCAGTGCCAACGTAATGGAAAGGGCTAACATTTTGACATATGCCACGTCTTCATCAGAGTATAGAATGAGAGGGAGATCTAGAGAGATTTTTTTCTACAACCCTTTCTCCCACTTATTCCTTTCACTAGAACACTGGTGACCAGATAAATGTCCAATCAATTTCAATCCATTCCTTGTTCCTTCTGTTCCTAGTTCATTTTGCCCTTGTCTAGAAAGTGTAATAGGACAATTCTATTGGCCACACCTTCTAATTTAGAAGTTTACCTACATTTCCAACACTGAAATGGGCTCAGGGCTTGCTTGTGCATTATTAGCTGCCTTTGGTCTTGTATGTTCCTGTTCCTATAGATAGCTTCACAGAGAACACAGGGATAGATAGAGCGACTGAGTGACTGATGGAGAAAGTGATAGGGAGAGTGAGAAAGAAAGAGAGAACGAGAGCAAGTAAGAGCAGGAGAGAGCAAGAGAGAGATAACAACAACTGCTCTAGCTCAAGCACAGTCATGCAGAACTGCGTCTCTGAACGCTGGGTGATTCTTGCACAACAGATTAAGCCATAGATTTATTTGAAGGGTAGAATCCCCATCATATTTGTCTTTGTTTACGCTGCTGCCTGGGAAGAATCCACTGACGTTTCAGACACCTGAGCAAAGGCCGTGCTAGTCTTGTCTTTCTACAATCTTGACCACAAGCCTGTAGCCTGTTGGGTGAGGGATGAAGTGCTGATAGTTTCTGCAGAACAGAAGCCGAGGCTGAAGTGTGAGAGCCAGTGCCATGCACAATCAGAGCTGAGACGCTGCCAACAACGGGGCTTGCATCCCTTCGCATAGTCACACACACAAATTCTTCAAAAGGAATGTTTAAAAGAGAGAACATATTTAACAATGTAGGAGACCCAAAAAAAAAAGTCGTAAACTGGCTACACTGTGGCAGAGAAAGAGATGTTCTGCACAGTCAGCACTGTGCTTACAGCATGCAGTACTCCCACAGAAACCCGTACAGACACAAACACCAAGGAAGAGAAGAGGCATATCAAGGCAGGAAGGGGGGACAGGGAGAGAGAGAGAGAGAGAGAGAGAGAGAGCGCTAAACACAGACAGAATCTAAACGGAAGAACAATGATGACAAAAAAAACTGAAGGTGGACAAGAACATCACAACAAACCAAACAGAAACCACCTATAGAATCCATTTCAGACAGAGCTCTGCTTTCAGATGCAATCCAGACAGAATGTGATTTAAACAAATGTGTGCTCCCGTGTTTGTGCAATTGTGCATTTCACATCAAATATGTTTGTGTGTGTGTGTGTCACAGCGAGAGTAGTGACGCTTTGGTGCCTTGCCATGGTTCACTCACTGCAGTCTCCACAGACTGCAACCGGCATACCACAGCACACACACAAAGGACCCTTTCTAAACTCGACAACCCCCTAGCGTTGTGGTGGTGAACTGCCACGCGTAGCAATCACGCGGACGCAGAGGTATAAATCGACCACAAAAACATCGGCGGGGGTGTCTGCAACGATGTCTGCAACGATGTCTGCACCGGCACGAAGCAGAAGTATAAATCCAGCTTAAGGCTAGCTAGCTATAGCAACGTCATAGTGTTCAGTTAAAGGCAACTGGAAATTTCTCTTTCTATCCAGAAAGCTTCATTACTTCTAATGACTTCATTGCTGAACACTAAAATGACCATGACCTAGATGAATGAGAATGTTCACAGACATAGCTATAGTGAGCTAACCACCTTCTCCTATTGTATTTTTTTGAAAACTTCAACTTCTCTGGTTTTGACATTGCACGGCATTGTATTCCACAAGAGTCAGAAAAAAAGCCATGTTACAGATAAGCAAGCATAACTAGCACATTCTATTGTGTTTATTATGTCACTTTTAGTTAACATTCTGATTACTGTTCTAGCACCCAACCTGACTCAGAACTTGGCCAACTACAAAAGGCCCTGATTACATTTCAGAGACAGTAACAAAACACTTTCTTTTTCTCTACATAGTGGGAATGAGACTGCATTTATGAAGGCGAAAGTAGCTTCACACAGCGTGAAATCACAAATGCATAAAAAGCATGCACACCCACACACTCAGTCAGAACTTCTGTGTGGGCCTAGAGGCCTCTTTGAACAGCTAAACTGTAGAATACAACTACAGCCATTTGCATGTTTACCAATGAGTCATGAGTGAGCGTTTGCCAATGCAAGTGTTTGGGCACACAAGGGTGTCCAAGTACTGTAGTCTCAGTCTCCGTCTCTCTCTCTCTCCCCCCCTCTCCCTCTCTCTATGCAAGGCCTCAAACGAGTTCATGGAGATTTCTGCATCTGTGCATGTCTAGGTTTAGTATGTGCATAGTATGTGCATGTGCAAGTGCAAGGTTGGACAAACTGGACTGAATCAGTAAGCACCAGTTACAGTTCAACCCTGTCATTATGGCAACAGACACACCCACCCATGACCATGACCACCCTGCCTCTCCCTCCCTCTCGCTCACGCTCTCTGTGTCATATACAGACAACTCAGGAATTTCAGCAACACTGTGGCGATCTGCGCACATTCCTCACCCGAGTCAAAAAGGGAGTTTGCTGATTTCTTGCACACGAGATAACTTACTGGGTCTTGTTCGCCACCCCCTTTTTCATACCTACATTCTTAGAAAAATCTCAAATATCTCTGATGATGTTCCTGAGTCTTTACCAAGAAATTACATAAAAATGCAGGGTTTCTTTCCCACCCACAGTACACATAAGAGAGTTCTTGGTGCCAAGCCTCTTGAACCAGTCATGACTAGAAATCTCAGTCCTAACAAGCAGCTAGGCTTTAGAACCGAGTGAACATTAGGAACACATGGAATACGTTTATAACCTGGCTAGATCCTAATGTCTACCCTAATTTGTAAGCCCTGTGCCCCCCACACATCACATAGTATAAGAAAAGGGAAGTGTGTGTGTGTGACTCCAAGAATAGGACAAGTCATTGCATTTAATTAAAACAAATCAAAATATCTACCATAATCCATAAATACTGCAACCTCAGTAGTTTAATTTAACTGATGTTAAATTAACTGATGTTAAATCATTTTGGTAACTTCATGGCCGTTATAACGTGCTGAGGCCTGGGGTTTCAGTGTAGGTACTGGGATATCAGACCTATGGCGAGAATGACCCAATTAACCTTTGCCGCGGGAGTAGAGGGGCCATCACAGGGATCAGCATGTGGGCACAACCTTAGAGGCCATATTTTACTGGCAAGAAGCTATGCTCAAAACCGGAGACGAGAAGTTAAGTAAAAAATAATAAAGTATAGTTGCCTTTGTAAGCTGCGTTTAAGTCTACTTTATTTAATTACTTATACAACTTTGACTACTTCAGTATTCTAATATTCACAACAGACATAAACAGCATTGCCCAGCTTTGGCTAGGGAGGTTATCTTTGCGTTGTCTTGTTCGTCTGGCCAGCAACGAAACGGAGAGCTAAGAAACAAAGAACTGAAAAGTCAGCAGTCTCCGAGTGACTTGGCTTCGAACCGGTCTGGGTCCAAACATGAATATTTAAAAGGCTACGCCTATACGTGCCCCACATGTCTCCATTGAGTTTTGAGAATGAGTGTAACGTTAGCCTGACCCGCCCACATAAGGTTCTTGAAGGTAGGCTTTAAGCGCAAGGCTATAAAAACATTTGTTGATAAGGAACAGCGGCCGTGACCTAGAATACCACATTTTACAGCTTTTGACATGTACGGCTGCGCAATACTTCTGGTTTTCCTACTCAGAGAACAACTTACGGGAAAAAAATGTATCAGGGCTTTTACATGTTTTTTTTTTACTTCATGACGATTTTGTGAGCCTCCTACTCTCTATTGTTGGTTTCCATTCTCGTCACCCCAAAGCGCTGGAGATCCCTCCTGTGCGCGCGCACACCGTACAGGCTATGTTCAGTCGGGTAAACAATCGAGAGCGCGGTGGCACGCCAGAAAAGTATCTTGATTATGCATTCGAAGAGTGAACCAGACACCAACCCTAAGCTTGTGAATATCATAAAACACAAGCTCTTCGTCGCCTTCTTCTAACACTTGAATTCACAAAACAATAGTAGCCTGGTTTGCCTAAAACATAATCTTACGAACTAAAAATGACAGAACCACCTAAAACAATTTGAGAGGAAACGGACGCATCAAAGTTGTTAATTTCAAGAAAGCTTTAACGGTAGTTTTCACTCATGCCAACGCAACACCCTGCCTATGTTTTGTGACTTGTTGGCTTCCCCGCGGACAGGGAAGTGAAATAGTCTAGCAATCGTTGAGTTTGCCAGTAAGGATTTCTTGTTCGCTTACCTTTGAGTTCTTTCCTCGTTCATAAGTCTGCACATCCGCTTCTCCAAAATCCAGGATTCCTTTAATTAGGCCAAAAAAAAACACCTGTCCACCGACAAAGACCAAGAGCACAAAGGTTTTTCGGTTAGGTTTCGAGTGACTCGTGTTCTCATTCACCTGGGCCGGCTAATCCTGGAGTGCCCGAGGAGAGAGGGTGCGGCACCGCTGAATGGCCCTGCGTAATTGAAAGGCATAGTATGCGCCGCATCAACCTGAACTCAAAAGACCCGCCTCCTCTGCGTCGCGATTGGTGATGAAACCGGTCCTCACGTTTGATTGTCTGATGTCAAGTCTCATGTAGATCTAATTTACACCTATTCTGGGTTAGTTCCTGCAAGCAGTAATTTAATATGCAACTCACTCAATCTTCTCTTATTCACATACATTCTCTTTTTCTCTCCTTTTCTCTCTCTCTTTCTACTTGTAGCTATATATCTCATCTCAACTTCTAAATCTCTCTCTCTCTCTCTCTCTCTCTCTCTCTCGCATGCACACACACAGTATGTAAATGCACACACACACACAACCTTAAACATAATATTCATCATTAGTTTTGACAGGACTGGGTTGTACAAAGACACAGCAGTGTTGACAGAGCTGCACAGTCTGTAAATCACCCATGCCATGTGAGGAATCTACAGAGAGAGAGGGAGAAAGAAGCGTATCATGTTTGGACACTCAGGCTATTGCATGTATAGGAAATAGAGTACTCAATTCAAGGACTCAAGGATGAGTTCAAGGACGAGTCAGGGCCTAGTGTCGCTTAGGTCTCTTGCAGCAGAGTTTTGGATGTACGGCAGTCTATCAAGGGAGTAAATGACTAAAGCTGGATTTATACTTCTGCATCGCGTCGTCGCAGACACCGTCGCAGACACCTTCGCCGACGTTTTTGATTTATACTTCCGTGGTCGATTTACACCTCTGCGTCCACGTAATTGCTACGCGTGGCAGTTCACTGCCACAACGCTAGGGGGTTATTAGAGAGTTTAGAAAGGGTCCTTTGCGTGTGTGCTTTCCGGTCGTTGCGTTACGAGTATTGGCTTCTGGTGCAAATCAACAGGCTGTAGCTAGCGGCAAGCTACAAGCTGGCCTCATCCACAGTGTCATCTATTGTGTCAGAGGTTTGCAAAGCGTTGTGGACAACACTGCAGCCCGAGTATTTGCCCGTCAACAAATACTGTCCGTCAACTAACCAGTGGGAAACGATAGCTGGAGATTTCTGGAGACTGTGGAACTTCCCAAACTGTGTCGGTTGCGTTGATGGGAAGCTTTGTCTGGTTAATAAGCATAGTTATCTGGTCATTACTTTCTATGGTCAACTGTCTTTTTCAGGTGAATGGGTAGTTATAAGGCCATTTATGTAAGTTCAAAAATGCCGGTCTTGTACATACAAAGCACTGGAAAGGCGGAGAACTGGAATTTATGTAAAGCGGACCAATCACAATCCATTACGTCTGCGTACCGTGTCGGCGACACTTTGACGCGAAGTCAGGATTTCTTTCATGCGCACGAAAGGTGTATGCGTAGTGTCGGCGAAGGTCTGATTGGTGTCGGCGAAGGTCTGCGACGACGCAACGCAGAAGTATAAATCCAGCTTAAGGAGTAAATGAGAATCTCTGTTACCGAGTCAGAGAGGGACGAGAGGAAGTCTAGTGATGGTAGAATGTACTAGAAGGCCGATGTGGAGACGTGTTTTATGCATGACTGAAATGATGAGGGTGGGGATCAGGTGAGGAAAGGGACCCCTAATATCTAAATAGGAATCACTAACCTACCAGAGGGCCCAGTGCCAGCAACATGAGTTTGGTCTTGTCCATGTCTAACTTGACAAGATCGATCCAGGGCTTTATTTACTTACTTACTTCTATTTCTTTCAAGCAGATATCAAGAGCTGCATCTGATTCACAATTACATCTTCTCAGCAATCACTCCAACTCTATCAAACTCAATCAATAAGGGACTTGATTTGACTTGACTCCTTTTTTTAAATTATTTTTATAAAGTCCTTGGACATGACTCCAACTTGAAGACTTGGGGATTCGAGTTTGACTCGACAACAACACTGGCACACAGGCACAGACCATGAGTCTTGAGACTACTGGTGGGAAATGGGAAAAATGCTACTTGACCTCAGTCTGGTATTTACAAATGGGAAATGTTGGAACGGTTCTGCTCACAGTTTCCCAGTTCCCAGTTGTTGCTCTGTGGTCTGCATAAGCATACTTCCGAGTAAATACAGTTAGTCTTTTACTTGTGTGCATGTGTGAAAGAGTGAGATATATATATATAGATATATGTGTGTATATACTCTAAACAGCTCACTCTAACAGCAACCTCGTTGTGTGTGTACACTTCAAACTGTTCGGTCATGGTGGTCTCTCTTTGTTTAGGGATTCAAGGTTGTTTGTGTGTTCTCAGTGCTATCAATAGTCTTAGTGCTTGAGTGTCTCTCAGTAGGTTGTGTACACATTTTACAAGATGGTTAGTAAGCATAGACAAGGGTACAAAATGCCTGTTGTGCTCTAGTATGTGTGTGTGTGTGCATAGCTATGGACATGCTATGGGGAATGAAAGTTGGTGGGTGTTATGACGTGTCTGAGTGATATGAATGTGTGTGGCATGTGTGTTTGTCAATGTGTCAGGTGTGTGTGTGTGTGTGTGCGCGCGCGTACAGCAGGACAAGAGATCACATGAGTATGATCACCTTTCCACACTTCCCTATAACCTGTACACAATCCTCACCATGACAACCGCCCACCTTTTCTGTCCTTATTTGACTCCAGACAGAGGGTCTAGACAGAGGCACACTCTCCATGCTAAAATACAGACACCACACACACAAACACACATACACACACACCAGGTGCGGCTGCTTCATGTGGGCAGGTAGGGCAGAGCCCACCCAAAGATTCCTCCACCGGGAAAACTAGATCCATTGATTAAGTAGCCTAAATAAAATGTTGTTTTGTAAATGCAGTGCGAACGAGAATCTTGATATGTTTTGTTATACTCTGTTAAAAACTTTTAAGAAAAAAGTCTGTCGATTTTCTCGCATGTATCGATCACCTCCACTGTAGCTGCGATTACCTTAAATTCTATTGCTGAGGCTGAGAAATCTCCCGCTCCATATCGTTGCCATGTAAATCTGTGCCCAGAAGCAGATAACACGGCAGAAAAGGGGCGGGTTTATAGACATCCATGGGGCAGATATAATGCTGCCCTGCTGACACTTGGTACTGTACATGGCAGTGTAGCCTATTTTACTCCGCACGAACTGTAAGCCACTCATTCAGTACAGTTTTCAATGGCGACCGTGTGTGCAACAGCGTTCAAGAGAGTGCAAGAGAGTTTCTCTTAGATAACTCTTTCGAGCGACTTGAAATAGAAAACGGCAATAAAAAAATCTTGGACCTCATAAGCCAGACATACATATCGTTCAACAAACTAAGGACAAGGGTAGGTCATGTAATCGGACATTTTCACGTTTGTGGTAGGCTATGACAGAAAGCCTTGCTCTCCGGTTGTCCTGAACAAAATGAAATGTTCTGTTTTCCATGCCTGCTCTTTCGTTCTTCTGGGGGGACTGGGGGATATTTAGAGCAGTGTAGGTGTATGTGACATGAAGCATTTTTCTGAAAAGGCCAAAAAACACGAGTCCAGCAAATTACATCTGAGTTGTGCTATGAAGCTAGCCATGCTCGGGAATGTTAACATCGCAGCACAGCTCCATATGGGCTAGTGTGTGTGTTTGAAACCACAACAACCACAAGAAAGGGGTGTCAAATTCTAGTATGAAAAACAAGGCTACAGCTTTACGTTATAGGCTACAGGGCCATAACATGTTGACTATTGAGGTTGGCCAAATTCTGTTATACCGTTATTATAGTTTTATATTCACTTGTTAACGTTCTG
This sequence comes from Limnothrissa miodon, assembly GCA_017657215.1. Taxonomy (NCBI): domain Eukaryota; kingdom Metazoa; phylum Chordata; class Actinopteri; order Clupeiformes; family Clupeidae; genus Limnothrissa; species Limnothrissa miodon. The sequence goes on along the minus strand of JAGFZM010000331.1, from coordinate 53,889 downwards.
ATGAATATACATTGGTTAAAGGGATAGTTCGGTTTTTTACATATTGAGCCCCTTCCACAGGTTGTCTAAAATGAAATAAAGTGGTTGACACCAAAATCTTGATGATTGCTTCTGTCTCGGCTATTTGGGAAATATAGAATCGTCTCTGCCTGCCTTTAAAATGGCTAGCAATGGGCATGTGTTGTTTCTATCCTTAAAACACGGATTGAATAGCAGAACCGCAGATGCGTTCTGGACCGCTTGCAATGGTCTTATTGCGCAAGCAGGTAGGCAAGCTAGAAGAGAGTTGCAGTAATCGAGGCGAGATATGACCATATAGCCTACCAGAAGCTGAGGACATATTGTCAGTTCGCTTGTCTCACCTCAGTTTCCCTTTATGAATTAGCCTACAACATACTCTACTGCTACGGTTCTTTGCCTATTCAGCGGCAATAAATATCACATCATACACGAATGTGATAGCCTACAGTACATTAACGAAACACTGGGTTTTGGTTATGTTACTAAAGATTTCCCTTGGCTTTAGGCTATTATCACAAATTATAAAACCTTCTTGTCAAGCGCATGTATATACTTGCCAACAACTAACAAAGTTGTACTTCATCATGCTAATATATTTCAGGCAAATAGTGTCTTCACGCGATATGCAATGTTTTTGATCATTTACTACCCATCAGTGAACCAATTTTGCGCCCTATTCGCATGTCCATCTCAGGTGGCAGTTTTTCCTATTTTTGTGCGTACGCATGCGTGTAGGTAGCATTTTCCCCATCTAGTTTGCATTTTTAATAAACTTGGTGATGACATACACAATCAAGAGCATCGTGTGTGTGTGTGTGTGTGTGTGTGTTATATGGTCATCAGATTAGAAAAGGGGTTCTACTGTACATCACAGACATTGGACCTACTGCACATTGGCCATTTTTCCAGGAAATTGCAGAATAAGCACAGGTGGTATTGATGATAACCAAGAAAGATCATATTTAGCAACACAGAGCCCCAAGGAAGAAATTAAGATGAGAGAGGGAGTAACATACACCTCCACAGATATACACACACACACAGTGCACACATTTCTCTATAGTGCTGACTATTGTTTGAATGCTTATATATTTATCATACTGTATACCGTACTGTATATCGTACCGTACTGGGTCTAAACTTGTAAACTGTAAAAATGTTTGTCATGCCAATAAAGCCAAATTGAATTTAATTGAAATGGGAGAGAGACTGTGTGTGTGTGTGTGTGTGTGTGTGTGTGTGTGTGTGTGAGTGAGATAGACAAAGATAGTATTTGTATGTCAATCAAGCAGTAGAGCTTTATAAACGCGATGCTCCCAAGCACTTTGTCATGCAAACAGAGAATTTGGATCTCAGTTTGAATCTCAGAAATTTGAATCTCAGCACTAGGGAGGAACAGAGCAGAGAGACTGACATTGGGAATTATCAGATGGTCAGAGACAAAGAGAGAGTGAAACTTTGACATGACTTTTGCATAATGCAATGTATATATAAAATTGAGTTGAATTGAATTGAATTGAGAGTAATGAGAAGTTTGTGTGTGTGTGTGTGTGTGTGTGTGTGTCAGAAAGCAGAAGAGAGAAACACCTGTGGAGCCAGACTAAGAAAGCCTGACCGAGCAGAGACAGAGAAAAAGAGGAGGAGAGAAAGAGGAAGGGAGGGAAAGAGAGAGGGAGAGAAAGAGAGAGCATTGAGAGACAGGATGAGTGAGGATGTGGTCATGTATAGACTAAGAAAGCCCGACCGAACAGAGAAAGAGAGGGGGAGAGAAAGAGAAGGAGAGAAAGAGAGAGGGAGAGAGAGCATTGAGAGACAGGATGAGTGAGGACGTGGTCATGTATAGACTGAGAAAGCCTGATCGAACAGAGAAAGAGAGGGGGAGAGAAAGAGAGGGAGAGAAAGAGCATTGAGAGAGAGGATGAGTGAGGATGTGGTCATGTATAGACTGAGAAAGCCTGACCGAGCAGAGACAGAGAAAGAGAGAGGGAGAGAAAGAGGGACAGAGAAAGAGGAAGGGAGAGAAAGACAATGGGAGAGAGGGAGAGAAAGAGAGGAGGAGAGAGGGGAATGGGTTAAACAAAAGACAGAAAGATCAGGATTGCGTGAGAGACATGAGAAGTCAAGCTCTCAGATGTGTGTGTGTGTGTGTGTGTGTGTGTGTGTGTGTTGGGGGGAGGTTTCTGTGCCAGTTGCATGGATGTGTGTAAGAATTTGTCTGACAGCAGTGTGTGTGTGTGTATGTTGACATATGGACCTGGTTACACTCTCATCTGGTATTGATTAGGGGTGGTGGTGGTGGGCTTTGATGTCCCAATAATTATCCCCTAAAGATGGTGTGTGTTGGTGGGGGTGAGAAAGAGAGAATGCTTGGGTATGTGCTAAACTTCTTATGTGCACTTGTGTGTG
>JAGFZM010000331.1:25889-37375 GCA_017657215.1 Limnothrissa miodon | reverse complement strand
GTGTGTGTGTGTGTGTGTGTGTGTGTGTGTGTGTGTGTGTGTGTGTGCGTGCGAATTTGATGAATGAGTCACCAAATGTGTGCCGTGTGTGCTTATGTGTGCAAAGATGAGAATGTGCCTTGGAAGTCTTGAAGTGAAGTCTTGTGTGTACCGCCTCTGCTGTCAATGAATGTGGGAAGTGTGCACAAATCTATGTTTATGTTTATGTGTGTGTGTGAGAGAGTGTGTTTATGTTTAAGAGTGTGAGTGTGTATGTCTGTGTGTTTATGTGTGGGTTTGTTTGTGTGTGCGTGTGCTTATGTTTAAGTGTGTGTGCATTCTTATATTTAACGTGTGTCTGTCTTTGTGTGAGTGTGTACAGTATGTGTGTGGGTTTGTGTGTGTGTGTGTGTGTTTAACAGGGGTTAAAGTAAAAAAAATTCCTGAGCCTGAACTTTTTGAGTTCTCTAACCAGTCTGCTGCATCTTTTGAGGCAATATAGTTAACTATATTACAGTATTAAGTAGCCTATATTAGAGATCATTTTAACCATTTTTAAGTTTAGGCCTACACCAAAATTATATAGGCCTACCAAGTCATGGAGCAAAGTAAATCCTTTAGAGAGAACACAATGTGGGCTAACCTGCTAATGTGAATATTTAAGTATTTCCACTTATCACAGGTAGGCTATTGCTGCTAATGTTGTCATGTTCATTCTCGGCGGTGAACAATTTCAGAAACGTCGGGTTCTGCTTATAGGGACGCCTGCTTTCGCTTCATTTTACGCTTTCTTTCCGTAACGTTAAGTCTCACTTTCCATTGCCAAGCCAGCCTCCCGGCCTCGACGCCAGAAGTGATATATTTTGTGGCTGTTCGTTGTTTTTAGGTTCCGTTGGATGAAGGTAATTAGGTGACGTTGATTTCTTGATGGGTGATTTAATGCTTTCAAAAGTTGTTGACACTAATTTGCCTATGGGCTACGAGAACATACAACCATTCAGTAACGTTTGTTGAGTGATTGGATTGTTTCAGAATTTTTTTTGATAGGCACCGTATCTTTGCCGAAGTTTTATTGGTTATTCGCAAACCCAATATCTTTTAAGATGGTTATACCGTGCATCATATAGACTAGGCTTCAGCACTGGTGACTGGTGTAACATACCGTATTGCAAGGACCCGCCCTTCTCTGCTTCTTATAGATTTGTAACCTTAGTTAAAGCTGCGTTTCTCTCGTATGATTGGTAGGTGAAATAAATTGGCTCGAAAATATTAAACTGCATGCGCAGGCTCTAAAACATTTTCCCCCCCTCACGGCCGCACGCCGGAGATCCGGCATGGTGCCGGGATACTTTAAGCCCTGGTTTAAGAGTGTGCGTGTGCTTATGTTTCAGTGTGTGTGCATTCTTATATTTAACATGTGTCTGTCTTTGTGTGTGTGTGTGTGTGTGTGTGAGTGAGAGAGTGTGTGTGTGTGTATGTTTAAGAATGTGTGTGTGTATGTATGTTTGAGTGTGTGTGTGTGTGTGTGTGTGTGTGTGTGTGTGTGTCTACCCCACTCACCGCCTCTCTCTTGCGTCTTTCCTGTTCTCTCCGGCGAGCCATCTCCCTCTGGTCGGGGGTGCTGAGGGCTGGCTGTGGGGGGGCGCTAGCGCTGGAGGTGGAGGTGTCAGCGGCGGGAGGCGTGGGGGGATGCGGCGACTGGGCCGGGGGAGACGGGGCGTGGGCCACTGGCTCGGCCCGTTTGCGGCCCGGCTGGGAGTGGGAGTGGGAGCGGGACACGGGCTGGTGATGCTGCTCGTCTGACGGGTGGTGGTGGTGGTGGTGGGGTGGGGGTACGCCACTGCTGCTGCTGCTGCTGCTACTGCTGCCGCGGCGCACGTGATCTACAGGATCGTCACTCTCACGGGACCTACGCACACACACGCGCACACACACACACACACACACACAAACACATGTTCATTATAAAAATATATGCATTTAAAACACATTCTTTCACACAGGTTAAACACACAAACCAAAAAACATCCAGTAAAAATTCTGGTAACACCAAACCTTAATACCAAACCTTTCATGAATGCCAGGTAAGAGGTTTGGAACAAAAACAGCAATGCTGCTTTACAATTGTTGGACTTTTATTTTGACAAGTTGTCGTTGTTCAGTCTTTCACATTCATGAAAGGTTTGGTATGAATGTCTCATGAAACAGTTATGAATGCTTCATGTGCTGCAATGAATGTGTTATGAACGCACCCGTCAAGTGTTACCAAAATTCTTAAATTCTATTATTTCCAAATTCTCTGTTTATATTGCTGACAATGTCCCCAACTTTCTTACTTTACCTACACACAAAATAATAAAAAAAATATAATAATAATAATAATAATAATGATCACCTCTTCTCCTGTTCCCGGCGTGCTCTCTCTCTCTCCTGCTCCTTCTCCAGGGCGACGCGGCGGAAGGCCTCGAAGCTGTCACTGGACGAGCGCTGGGCCGAGGCGGAGGAGGAGGCGGAGGAGGAAGAGCGACGAGCCAGGCTGGTCCATGAGCCCATGTTCTTCAGCTTGGCATCCTGAACGGGGTTCAGTAAGAGGAGGGTGTGTGTGTGTGTGTGTGTGTTTTTGGGGGGAGGAAAAAATGGACGGAGAAGAGAGAAAGACTCTGATTCACCTACTATTATTACATATGATAATATACAAACAATGTGGGTCTGAGAGACTTCTCTTGAGTAAAGACACGCGCGTGCGCACGCACACACACACACACACACACACACACACACACACACCTTAGCAGGTCCACTGCCCCCCTTGGGCTCCTGCCTGAGCTTGTCCTGAAGTCCAGAAGTGGGCGTCGCCGCTGGCAACGCTGTGGGGCGGGGCCTAGAGTTCTGCTGAGGCCGGACACCGCTTCCTGATTGGAGGAGAGACAGACGGACAGACACGATAAACAGGCTTAATTAACTATTAAAAAAGAAACCAACTTGATTTAACGTCACTACATGATTACTTGTGAAGTGCTTCAAGACAATAAGCTTCACGGCACAGAGCACCCGTGAGCAGCAGGGAAAAACCTCCTTGTGGTTCTTTCATATTAGTCTAGAAGGAAACTTTCCACAGTGGTTCCAAGTCTCAAGAGACTAACCTAAGGGCCAAGAAGGGTCAGGCTGAAAAATAATTAGCAGTCACTATGATGGGCAGCAAATGGTCCCTGATCTTAACTGAGAGTCATCATTCCAATAATTATATGGAAGTCAAGCTATAGAAGGTAGTTAGATGTTCTGGCTGGACAGTGCAGTGAAGTAGCAGCCTGACATGTTGATGAAGTCAACACACACAGCAACTTTGTCTGACTCGTTTTTGAAAACACTAAATTACAAATCTATACACTGATACCTTTCCTTGGACAAACACACTTACACAGACACACAAACACACATGTGAACACACACACACACACAAACAAACAAACATGTGAGCACTCACACACACACACACAGAGATACACTCACACACACACTCTCTCTCTCTCTCTCTCTCTCTCTCTCTCTCTCTCACACACACACACAGATACTCACACACACACATACACAGATACTCACTGTGCATGTTGGGTTTGCCGTCCGGGACGTCCTGGTGTACAGGGCTGAGGGCCAGGACAGGAGAGGGAGGGAACTTCTCCTCTTTTAACTGAACACACACACACACACACACACACACACACACACACACACAGAGTGAATCATTATTAAACATTACAATATCAGTGGCATTATCGACTTACAAACACAAACACACATTTTTGAACAGTCACATGTGTGATCCTCTATAGCGAAAGAGGTGACACTGTAGCCTGGGCCCGCCCATACTTCCTGTGACGCTACATTCAATTTTGCGAGCAAGTCAGTCTGGCCAGGCAGCGGATTTAGAGGAATTATCTTTACCAAAACTGTGGGCACCAATGAGAAACGATCTTACGCCTACGTAATCGGAATGAGTGGTCTGACTGGTTGTAGATTCGTCAAGTTGTATACAGAGGCATCTTATGAACGCAGGTTAAGCCCCCCACCCAGAATTCATTTAGCAATGTAGCATGGCCAGACTAAGCTTGTAAGAGCTTTTCAGTCGCGTTAGCCAGGCTAGTGACACTGACTAATTTTCCTAAAAACAGCGATGTGTGTTTATGGGGTGTTTACTGGTGCATAATCACCATTCAAACCTCTGTCTAGCGCAAAACGATTTCAGAGCATTTTAGTAAATGTTTTAAATGGTCAAATTATGCTGAACAGTGGGATCCAAATGTTATGGTGTGCACATCCCACATCAAGAAATATCTCGAAACCGAAGCTTGCAACGCAACTGCTTGCAGTATAGGGTAGCATATGCAAAACACACACACACACACACACACACACACACACACTTACAGGCTTTCTGTCGGGCATGTCCATGGAAGGCGACTGGTTCACCATTGAGTGAAATTGGGATAGAGGGGAGGGGCTATCCCTCAATGGACCTATCATAGAGGAAAAAGGTATGTCACTTGGTATGTCTGTGTGATTGCATGACAAGATGCATGTATGTGTGTACAGTACATGCAAGAGACATCTGCGCTCAAATGTGTGTGTGTGTGTGTGTGCGTGCGTGTGTGTGTGTGCATCAGCTCTTGACTAACTCTGTGAATGTGCATGTGGGTGTGTGTGTGCACTGGTTATCATCAGCATATTCCTGCTTTTGATTAGGTCTGCAAGTCTGCATGTCCATGTGTTTGTGTGAGAGAAAAGATAAGAAAGGGGACATGAAGGCCCCTGTGTGTGTGTCTGTGAGTATATATGAAGGTGTGCAACCACAAAGAGACATCTGCTCATAAATGTGTGTTTGTGTGTGTGTCAGAAATTGTGTGTACATGAGCGCATAAACATGCCCACAAGTCTGCAGTATCTATCAGGTGATTCCTTCACTTGAACATGTTCACATGTCTGCATATATATGTGTTTGTGTGTGTGAGTGTGTCTCTCAGTGTGACACACTCACCTGAGCTGTGTGGAAGAGACCCCTCCTTCAAGAGGACATGCATATTTGTCTGTGTGTGTGTGTGTGTGCGCGCGCGCATGCATGTGCGTGTGAGAGAGAGAGACACATGTGGTACTGTTTGTCTGGGCGTGTGTCTGTGTGCATGCATGCATGTATTTGTGTGTGTGAGACACGCGTGGTGCCGATTGTCTGTGTGTGCGCATGTGTGTGTGACACACACTCACCTGAGCTGTGGAGCGGAGACCCCTCCTTCATCAGCAAACGTGTGGCGCCACCAGCGCTGCTCTCCTCCCGCCGCAAAGGCTGCTGCTTCTGCTGCTGCGAGTGTGTGAGTGTGTGTGCGTGTCCGTGTCCGTGTCCGTGCGCAGGTGGATGCTGCTCCCCACCCAGCTGAGCGGGCGGAGAAGGGCTGAAGCCCAGCGGCTGCATCAGGAGCTGCTGATCCATCTGATGCCGGCCAAGGAGAAAAAAGAAGGACGGAGGAGGACAATGAGGTCACTTCCTTAGTTACTGCTTTTTACTTCCTTAGTTACTGATAGTGACATTACCAATCCATTCCAATCCTTAGTTACTGCCGTTTACCTCATTAGTTACTGAGAGACATTACCAATCAGGAGAAAAGCAATATAATGATGTATATTAGGGCTGGGCAATTTGGCCTAAAATCAAAATCTCAATTAATTGAACATTTTAGCTCGATTACGATTAATGAAGGATTGTTTTATTTGTTTTATTATTTTGCCCTCATTGTTCACTGACAGGTTTTGTACAATAATGCTCATATTACAAGTGGGAGATTTCAATTGTCTTATTGTTTAAGCCCTCCATGCTCGTCAGCGGAATAACGCAACAGAGCGAGGTCACGACTCCACATGCGGTAGTGTTTTTAAAGGAAAATTATTTGAAATAATTGACCTTGAAAAATATTTAATAATTAGGCCACACCAATAAAATTAGTTGGTTCTCGGATTTTTTCAGGAAAAATATGGAGCGAGCGAGCGAAATAAAAATAAAAATAAAAAAATGTTCTGAAGGTAAATTAGCACATTCACAGTTAATGTTCATTAAAGACATTTACTCATGTGTTAAGGAAAAACTAAATGTGGCCTAATTTATAAACTTTACTTTCACACCTCACAGCACACTTTTTGTCATGCAGGTAATGCATGACAAAAAATGTCATGCATGGCAATGTACAAATTCATAATTCTGTCATTCTATGTTGTGTAAAGGTTTGACGGTTTTACATTTATTTAAGAGAATCTAAGCACCAAGCAAGCTGGCATTGAGAATTGGAATTGGAATTGAGGTAGGCCTATGACATACAATGTAGACTACGTCTAGGCTGCTGTAGCCTACGTTCAAACTCATTTTGTCAGTTCATCACAGGGCATTAGAACGTCAAAATCGCATTGATTCACCAGATAGCAATTAGATAGTGACTAAAACTTCGTGATCAGCGCAACGGAGATGAATCTTCATCAACGTGCTGTCACGTGAATCTGGAAAAGAGACTATTTTTTTGCATGTGAAAGAGAAGCGTGTGTGTGTAGGCACATGCTATTCATTTATTTATTGATTGATTTTGATGGCGAAACACTTTGAATGGGTTTTTTTCGCCTCTCAATCAGTGAAATATCAAACTCACCTCCACAGAGTTGCACAAGCAGACTGCTCTCGGCACCGTGAGTACAACTGCGCAAAGTTCTCATCCTCTTTAATTTCAAAGTACTTGTCAAATGTTTTTCTCTTCTGATCAAATGTTCTAATAATTGCAAACTCTGGCCAAGCAGCATCCACGGGCATCTTTCCTCATATCATGTCTCTTGCGCTCTGAAGTGAAAGGCGCGATTTGATTGGTTTTCGACATCATGCGAACGCAGCATGCTTTTTTCACTATTATAGCTATCAGCCACGGTGTTTTTTAGGTTCGTGTGAGTTCGAATTCAATTTTATTTTTATTTCATTTTGCATTTTTTTCAAGCGGCGAATCCGAGAACCAACTAATTTTATTGGTGTGGCCTTATTAATAATTACAATAATATAATTTCCTATCTTCCTTATTGTTACCAGTATGACTAGGCAGGAAGGGGAGCACACAGCTACTGTCAAAATAAACATCCTTGTTTGCTTTTAATGCTACTTCTCTGGTTACTGGCTAGCGACTGCTACAGGTTCCGAGACGTTAAAAAAAGAAAAAAAAAAACATTTGTTTTCGCCAAATACTTTAGATATGAAACATAAGGACAGATGGGATCAAGGATGGGTAAAAGAATCGTTCAACTGAAAAGAAAAATCCCCCAAAATCCCATAATGCACCAGTACTGATGTGGACACCCCAACACACCTGGCCGATGGGCAGCGGAGAGCTGCCAGGCTCTTCGTCCTCCTCATCCTCCAGCAAGGCCTGGGGGGGCTGAGCCGAGACCTGCCCCAGGATGGAGCTCCCCTGGTGGGCAAGTGGAGGCAGAGGGCTGGGGGTGGGAACCAGAGGAGCCAGAGGCAACAGAGGCCTCAGGGGAGTCGGATTCTGCTGCTGCTGCTGCTGCTGCTGTTGTTGTTGTGGTTGTTGTTGTGGGTGGTGTTGCTGAAGAGTTGAGGAGGAGGAGGAAGAGGAGGTGGGGAGCGAAGAGGTGGTGAGAGAGGAGGCCAGAAGAGAGGGATGAGGAGGAGGGAGAGAGAGGGGGATGGAGGGAAGGGTGGCGTTGGGGGGAGGTGTTGGGGTCGTGGGGGTGGTGGGGGGCTTGGAGGGAAGAGCTGCCGCTCGGTGACTGGGGCGGGACGGCTGCTGGGGAAGAGTAGAGTGGAGAGCTGAGGAAGGACAGACAGGGGGAGGGATGGAGGGAGAGAGTGAAAGAGGCAGAGGAAGAGAAAGAGAGATGGGGATGAAGAAGAGAAAGGAAGAAAGAACAAGAGGAGAGAAAGTGACAGAGAGAGAGAGAGAGAGAGAGAGAGAATTGGATGGAGAAACATGAAGATGTAGAGACGAGGAGAGAGAAAAAAAAAGAAGAGAAAGACAAATAATTTAATTACTTTGTGTTTAATCCTGCATTACCTCACCAGTGTGTTTAATCACATTCTGCATGCAACTGTGATCATCCCTCAGTATTTGAAGACTGTTCACGGCTAACTTGTTGACTTGCTAGCAAGCACCGGTGAACACAAGTAGCAAAAACAACTTGGGGCAGCTCAGAAGAGCCCAGACGTTCCCAAGGCCAACTCACCTGGCGCCGTCATGGCCAACGGGTGCTGGTTGAGGAAGGCGTGCGTGTCTGGCGCGTGGGTCGACGGAGAGGGCCTTCCTCCTCCTGCTCCAACGAACGGCTGTCCCTGTGCCGGCCCCGGTGTGTGTGTGTGCGTGTGAGCGTGCGGGTGGGGGAGCCCCGCGGTCGAGTCGGAGCCCACCAGCTGCTGCTGGAGGTGCTGGCTGGGGTGGTGGTGCGGGTGGTGGTGTGGCGCCCTCTGATGGCCTGGAGGCACCGCTGGAACACCTGACGAGGAGGAGGAGGAGGAGGAGGAGGAGGAAGAGGAGGACATGAAGGCCTGCGGGTTGAAGTGGGCCAGCGGATCGTAGCTGCTGTTGCCCAGGAGATGAGAGGGGGCCAGAGAGGGGCCGGCGGGGGTCGGAGCGGCGTGGTTGAAGGGGGCAGGGGCCGAGGGAGGGGCGGAGTTGGCGTGGGGTTTGTGGGGGCCGGACAAGGAGTTGTGAGGGGCTGCTGCTGCTGCTGCTGCTGCTGGGGCTGCGGAGGTGGAGGTGCTGGTCTGGACAGAGCCTCGTTTGGCTGACAGAGCGGACGACTTCTTCTTCTGTTTGGGAACCAGCCCTGGGAGGGAGAGTGCGGAAAGAGGGAGTCGGAGATAGAGGGAGGGAGGGCAGAAGAAGAAAAGAAAAGGAAAAAAAAAAGAAGAAAAAAAAAGATTTAAAACAAATTCTTAAGGGAGGCCTGTGTGGTAGTAATGATGATGATGGTGTGTGTGTGTGCGCTGGTGTGCTTGCATGTGCGTGTGCATGTGTGTGTCGGGGTGTGTGTGTGTGTGTGTGTGTGTGTGCTTGCTTGCATGTGTGTGTATGTTTATGTGTATGTCTGAGTGTATGTGGTTTACGGGTATGTTTGTGTATATACCTGCAGGCATGCGTGCGCATGCGTTAGTGTGTGTGTGAGTGTGTATACCAGCATCAGAGGTGTCGCTGTCTGAAGAGCTGCCATCACTGCTGCTACCTGACGAAGAGCCCATCTTCATCTTCACCTTATCAGCTGAAACACACACAGACACACACACACACACACACACACACACACACAATTCAGCAACTCGAAGACTCATATATTTTGGCTTATCGCGTGAGACAGCTGCAATGCAACACAGAAGCCGTCAGACCCACTACGAGGCGCTAGTGATCTTCTCAACCCGGCCCTTCCTCAATCTTTCACTACTGATCTCACTACATCTTACACACTCATCACTCCTTGCTCACTCATCCAATCCTGCAGCCATAGGCTGCCCTCTACTGGACAATGCATACATCTTTTTTAATGTTTTAGTTATTATTATTATTATTATTATTATTATCATTATTATCATCAATCATTCAATCATTATTGTTTTGTTGTACTGTTATGCAAAGACAATAGAAGCATTTTATTCATTAAATTAAGTACACGCTTACTTTTTATTTTTCTTATGTTTCCATTCTAACTCAATTCACTTATGCATTTCTCCTACGCTTTTACTCTCTCTTACACACACACACACACACACACACACACCTGTGTATTTGGTGGGCGTCTCACTTCCCTTCTTGCGGCGGTTCAGGCAGACGGCGACGTAGCGCTCGAGCTCGCGGAGCGTGGACGGCTTGAGCGTCTCAAAGTCAATCTCAATCTCGTCAGGGTTGGAGTGGCGCAGTGCAGGCTCGCGCGTCTGGATGATGTGCACCACGCGGCCCAGGCGGTCGCCCGGCAACCGGTTGATGTCCAGGCTCAGCTGCCGCTTCTCCTCCAGCGTCATGGGCCGGGACGACGTCGCTGAACTGGACGAGGAGGACGTGGCCCCGCTCCCCTCCTCGTCTGATTGGAGGAGGGAAGCAGACGGAGCCAATGAGATGGAGGCAGATGAGGAGGAAGGGGCAGGGGGAGGGACCACGGACCGGCCGGGCTTCTGCTGGAGGAAGTCCTTCTTGCTGTGATGGAGAGAATGACACACACAATCAAACACTACACAGCATCATAACAAACACAATCAAACACTACACAGCATTATAACAGAAAAACCAGAGAAATACCAGAGAAAGAACACTGTGCACCATCATAAACAAAGGAGGGAAATACAAGAGGAACAACTCTGTGCAGCATCATCAGCAACAGATAAATACCGTAGTTGAAATACTGCAATAGTATTTGAATTTGAAAACGTTTTCTTCTTTCATCTGTCTGAACTGACGAAGCTTTCTGAATGGAAAGTGAAATGTCTTCAAGCTCAAAGGGGGACCAGTTGCCTCAACTGAACACTATGACTTACTACAACCAGGATGAAAGAGAATCTTCACAAACACTGTACTGATCATATTGGTACACTGGTGTGGCCAAGACCCATCTGCACAGCATCCCCCTTGCCCTGAGATAGGGAGCCAATCAAAAACCGGCTTTAACCCCCCCCCAACGTGATCGGGGCGGGCTTAGATTCTTTATATTGTGATGCATTGTGATGTTTTCTCTGCAATCTGTGGCCTAATTGGCTGTGGGCATCTCCAGCGCCTGCAGACTCATGTTGACGCGTGTCTGTTAAGCCTGCCTCACTGAAGCTGGAGATGACATGAAAGTGGCCAAGCTGATTTACACTCAACTAAAGGAATATTAGGAACACCACACTAATACGGTGTTTGACTCCATTTCGCCTTCAGAACTGCCTTTAGAAATGTTGGCCCATATTGATAGGATAGCATCTTTACATTTACATTTACAGTTATGCATTTAGCCAATGCATTTAGCAGACACTTTTATCCAAAGCATCTTGCAGTTGATGGAGATTTGAGGGATGCACATCCAGGGCGCAAAGCCCCCGTTCTACCACATCCCAAAGATGCTCTATTGGGTTGGGATCTGGTGACTGTGGTTATTAGGAGGAGTTTGCACAACATACAGGAAATCCCTTTGCTTTGGCTAGAGGACGGCATTCTGGGAAATGTAGTTCTCACCCTTGCTTCTTAGGCTTGGTAGGCATGGCGGCCTCTTTGTTGCTTTTGCTCTTCCTGATTGGCTGGAGGGGAGGGGGCGTGGGCTCGGTGTAGAAGGCCTCGTCCAGGACAGGCGGGTCCAGGGCTGGCGCACTCGTCTTTTTCTTGTGCTTGTCCTTCTTCTTGTCCTTCTTCTCCTTCTCTCGCTTCTTGGGCTTGCTGGGCTGCTGCTGCGAGAGCGCCGCCAGCTGCTCGTGCACGGCTTTCAGCTGTAGAGGCACACACACACACACACACACA
>JAGFZM010000331.1:0-10834 GCA_017657215.1 Limnothrissa miodon | reverse complement strand
CGTCAAGCAGACACTCTCAACACCTTTAAGTCTAGACTCAAAACCTTTCTATTTACTGACCCCTTTAGTTAGGGATGGTGTATGGTAAGCCACACCTCCTCAGGGTATTATTGGAAAGGACTGCCTCTGCTGTAAGCTCCCGTCCAGGGCTTGGTGGCCACTGACCATTTCCTTTGGTGGTGTTGGCTTGTTATACATCATACCTTAGTTATGCTGTTATAGTTTAATGCCGCCACAATCCACCCATCTGTTAACCTGTACAGTTTTCACTATTCTTCCTCCTCCTCTCTTTTCCTCTCCACTTACTTCTCTCTCTTCACTTAGCCAACATCTGTATATGGTTTCACATGCAATTTAACTCACATTCTCTGAAATCTGATGGAGACTGTTCTAACTCATCTCCTGAGGGTCACCCCTGCCTTCCACTGCCTGATCCTGCATCTCTGGCTTCCTGGGCGGTCCGCCTTCAGCTTCACAGATGACCCTGACATGATTGATACAGCCTCTAGCTGGCCCCTGGCTTGACTGCGCCTAATGAAATGGGACTATATCCTGGGATTCTAATGGGACTCCTATATTACTTTATTTACCAAAATTTTCTTGTAATGTGTATCTAATGGAATAATAGTGGACTACCCGCCATCTGAGAGACTGAAAACCTGCCCTAGGCGGTTGGGTTAGCCCTTTGAGCCGTTGGAACTGCCCAAGGTTTCTTCCTCTACCATAACAAGTAAAAACAAAAAACGCTGCTAGGGAGTTTTTCCTTGCCCCTGTTGCTCATTGGGCCTCTTGTGTTAAAGGGATAGTTCGGTTTTTAACACATTGAGCCCCTTTGACAGGTTGTCTAAAATGCAGTAAAGTGGTTGACATCGAAATTTTGACGATTGCTTCTGTCTCGGCTATTTGAGAAATGTAGAATCGCCTCTGCCTGCCTTCAAAATGGCTAGCAATGGGCATGTGTTGTTTCTATCCTTCAAACACTGGTTTTAAAAAAGTGCTACTCACCAAGTGGTTAATGGTGCTTGATGATGTTCCAAAACATGTATCGTAGCGAAATAAAGCTTCCGTCATGTTTTATTTGGCACTTTGTTAATATGAAGGAGCAAAATAGATCCCTATGGGACTTACAAAATGGCAAACAAAACATGACAGAAACTGTATTTTGCTACGATACTTGGGTTGGAACATCAGCAAACGCCACTAATCACTCCATGAGTAGCACTTTTTTAAAACCAGTGTTTAAAGGATAGAAACAACACATGCCCATTGCTAGCCATTTTAAAGGCAGGGGCGATTCTATATTTCCCAAATAGCCGAGACAGGAGCAATCATCAAGATTTTGGTGTCAACCACTTTATTTCATTTTAGACAACCTGTGAAAGGGGCTCAATGTGTTAAAAACCGAACTATCCCTTTAAGCGCTTTGTGACATGCCTTTTGTAAAAATGCGCTATATAAATAAAATTGAATTGAACTTCTTGACGTTCGAAGTATTGCCAAACAAAACGGAAGATAGCTCCCTCCTCCCCCTCCCTCCCATGTTTCCTGAAAGACTCATGAACGTGCAACCCCCACCCAACCCCTCCTCCAAATCCTTCTTGTCGTTTATTGGCTGGAACAATGTTTGTTATGTTTCGTTTCGTTTGTTATGCTAGGTTTGCCCACTGTGTTTTTTATCCATTTGTGGAGCCTGGGCTGTCTACAGAGACCGCGTTTTTTTACAGTGGGTTCAGGGGACAGGCAGCTAGCAGATTGTGAGGAGATGTTTGCTGTATGTAACAACAAATGTTTTAGTCCTAAAAACGCGTCACATCGCTTAGAGCACCTTTAACAGATGGGTTTGAAATAAATTCGCATCAAAAACAAATCCTATTTTGTACTTAAAAATCCACACTCACTATGACTTAACAAATTAATTGATCCATCCATGTCCAATGGCACGCGTTTCGGTGCTAGACCATCATCACCGTGCGACTCCCCACAAACCCTTACCTGGCATCAAATCAGCCAATTATGAAGTACATTTAAGACAGTTAATATCTAAGGATTCAGGCCTTAGGGGATTTCTTGACTCCCTTTTCTTGCTCTCACATGCACGCAAACTGCTAAATAAAACACAGACAAGAGTTAGAGTTATAAACATTTATTTCTGAAGGTCAAAAAAGAAATTCATGACGCTAAAAAAAAAAAAAAAAAAAAACCTTGAGAAAAGGCTCATTTGAAACAATAGTCTAATTATAATACCTAAACACGGCACCAAAATAAAAACCAGACAATGAAAACAGAAATAATAAAACAAAAATAAACCACATTTAAAATTAACACCGAAACAATGCAAGTATATATATTTTTTTTAAAGGACAGGTGTCATTTACCTATAAATGGCCATAAAAAGTGTTTTCCTGTCAATATTGAAAGTATTTTTTTTTTCAATATTAAAACAAAACAAAACCACCTTACTGACAGACAAGCCAATTCTCAAAACAAAGTCCTGACCCGAAGGCACCAAAAAATGTTAGGATATTTACAGAATGGGGGCTAATTCACGAAAAAAAAAAAAAGAAAAAAAATTGACGTATGACTGTACACACACACACTGCAAGGCAGAAAGTCACTTTGAAAGCATTTTTTGTGATTGGGCGGATGATGGGACACACCGACAGCTCATTGCTGTGCCTTAAAAATGGGATTTGGATGGAGGGTATTAATTCTTGGTCCTATGCATGATTATGTTGACATGGTTGAGAGGGGCAGAATGACTTGTTCAATTTTGGCATGGGGCATCACTGATGGTCAAGAGTCTCTCTCTCTCTCGCTCACACACACACTCAAATGGGCAGGGACATCTGGTCTGAGAGTACATACAAAAGGTCAAAAGGTCAAGAGGTCATGTGGCTGGAAGGCAAGGTTGGGGGAGGATGTCACTCAATGATGACCACGTCTGCATTGTCTGCAGCGCCCTCCTCCGGTTCCTCCTCCTGCTCCTCCTCTTCCTCCTTCACCACCTCATCCTCTCCATCGAGAACCTCGTCTCCCACCTCTGCCTCGATGCCATCATCGGCTTCCTCCTCGCCCAGCTCCACCCCCTCTTCTCCCACCTCCTCTTCCTCCTCTCCCCCCACCACCTCATCCTCCTCTTCGCCAGCACCTCCGTTTGCTCCATCCTCATCTTTCATCTTCACCTAAGTAAACAAATTGGAGTTAATAAACAAACAAACAAAATGTCAAGTACTCATAATCATGCATCAGTGAAACTGAGTACGAGTGGCACAAAAAGACTAAAGCCGTCTGGTTGCTTATATGCACTCGGGTGATATACAGTTTAATGCCAGAAAAAAAATTATAATTTTGTAAATAATAATAAAAAAAAAATGCCTA
Organism: Limnothrissa miodon; assembly: GCA_017657215.1. NCBI lineage: Eukaryota > Metazoa > Chordata > Actinopteri > Clupeiformes > Clupeidae > Limnothrissa > Limnothrissa miodon. The sequence goes on along the minus strand of JAGFZM010000331.1, from coordinate 7,456 downwards.
AAGAAAAAAATTGGTTTACCTCATCCTCTGCTGCTTGGGGCTCCTCGGTTGCGGTGACGGTGGCGGCAGCAGTCGCGTCTTCACCCTCGTCGTCGTGGGTACCATTGCCTTCGGGTTTCGGCTCCTCCTCGCCACCCTTAAGCTCCACCTCCGCCAGGCTCTGACTGCTTGCCTCGGCCTCAGCTTCATCCACCTCCATCGCCATGGAGTCGTCAGGGTCCTGGTCGTCCTGGTTACCGGTGAAGGGGTTCTCACCCTATTGTGAACGCAGGGAAGCACATCACAAGCACATAAGTAATGTTCATGAATTTCTTTGTGAGAAAGTGAAAGCCGTTTCTCTGGGCAGTTTTCTTTGAGGGTTCTTCGGTCATATTCTCTTTCTTTCTCTCTCTCTCTCTCTCTCTCTCTCTCCATACAGACAAGCATAAAAAGTGGTTTCAAGATTAAACATAGGAGGTAGGCGTGTGTGTGTGTTGTGTGTTGTGTGTGTGTGTGTGTGTTGTGTGTGTGTGTATACACTTGCCTTGAGGTAGCTCTCCAGCTTCTTGCCAATGACCTTGTGGTTGAGGATGCTGCGAGCCACTGACAGGCTGTGGCCTTTGGACATCTCCATCATACCCTGTGGATACATAAGACACGCATACTATAGGTTACATTACCTGTTTTTTTTTGTGTGTGTGTGTGCCTGCTCTTGTGTTGGTTTGTAAGGCTGTAAGGTGTGTGTGTGTGTGTGTGTGTGTATATATTATATATAAATAAGAGGGCCAAGCCCATGTGTCAGTTTGGAAGGCTGTATTTCTCTGGGCATACAGACATGCATATAAAAAAAAAACAAGTTTAAACATAAGAAGTACGTGTGTGTACCTTGCAGTTGTAGTTGTGGTCAGGGGAGCGCAGGTGCTTCTTGATGAGGTGGAACTGCATAGGAATGAAGACGTCACAGGCTGCACAGTGGGCCGCCTCCACCTTCTTCATAAAGTGCTCCATGCCAATCTCTATGGGGCGGTGGAGGGAGAAGAGGAGGCGGAGAGAAAAAGATGAGAGAGAAGGAAGAGAGAGAGAGAGATTGGATTCCATGGAAGTGGGGGATTTACCCTCATTGCTGTAAACTACACGGACTTCCAAGCACTTTCATTTACATGGCAGAGACTGATTTGCATAAGCATACAAGGATAAGCTTGTGAGTGAGTGTTTGAACTAAACTTAGTCACACACACACAGTACACGTTTGCAAATTCATATTTACACTAATCAAAGGACACTTTGACTGTTTAAGCTAAATTTCAATTTACAGAATTAAGTGCATAAGACACAGACAAACAGACTTACATTCATGTACAGCAGAGGGTCTCATTCCTAATTTACCCATTTATTTGAATGTACACAAAGAGGGTTGCTTTTAATCCACCCACTCACACTCTCTTTCCATGACACACAAACAAACACTAACACACACACACACACACACACACACTCTCTACCTCTGGTGAGGTCCTGCTCTTTGTGCACTTGGCAGATGGCAGAGCTGAAGTTGTCTATCTGACTGACCCTCTGCTGTGTCTTCTTGAACTTGTTGTTTAGGTACTCCTATAAAAGATAGATACACACACAGTTAATGTTAAAATGCTCAGTGACTTTTCATTTAACTGGCAAGTAGGGCTGCACGATACTAGGAAAACAGGCGATATGCGATAATGCTGTTGAGTGCTGCGATAATGATAGCATGGGCGATAAGTAAGTTAATGTCTTTCTGCTTAGGATTTGCTGGTAACAGACTCAATATAATGACTAGTCTATGCGGTGATAAAGTTGAACATTTCTAAATAATATTAAAATCTTAATGAATATATTTAAATATAACTATGAAAATGCAGTATAACATACTATAATTGTAATTAGGTTTTTGCCCAGAGAAAATGGCAAAAGGAACAATCTAGATTAACTCAACTGTAGGACACTATACAGTGTAATGTCTGTGTGCAGTCACGTAAGTTTATATGTTTCTCTTTGCGTGCACACTTACGTAGCAAGTTTTTCGCTAGGTGTTTACTTTGCTAGTCTTTAAACATGTGCATTGGCATGTTACAATATTTCCTGATGTGCTATAAATTCTCTTTGAAGGTGAATTAGTTGTGATGTGTTGTAGTCTTTCAATATGTATATCGCGCATGTTGATATTGTGATAACGATACATTTGCAATATATTGTGCAGCCCTACTAGCAAGTACAGTAATTCTTTATACAAGTCTACAGTGTGTGTGTGTGTGTGTGTGTGTGTGTGTGTGTGTGTGTGTGTGTGTGCGCACGCGCGCCCCTTACCTGCAGGAAGTCAGTGGTGGGTTTGGACAGCTGACTGGAAAGGAATTTGAAGTGCTCCTTGTGGAATTTGCTCTCCAGGTGAGCCGCCATGTCCTCGCTATAAAACGAGCGGAACTTGCACACGGAGCAGGCAAACATCATTCTACAGAGGGAAAAAAAAAAGTGAGTGTGTGACTGAATGAGAGAGAGTGAGTGAGATAGATAAGGGGGGGGGGAAGCTTGACTTGGAGATATAAAGACCTAGGGCACATTCCCCAAAATCACATATGCTAATTAAGTTAGATATGTAGGTTAGTATTGGTAGCAATGTAATGTAGCAGTGGCAGACTAGCTTGACACTAACAACTACGGTTTTAGAGCCTTCTGGGCTGACAGAGGAATGGAAAATCAACTTGGGGCAGGAAGGTAGTGGAAGCAAAGAAGGGAGGGGGCAAGAGAATAGTAAGCCACGAGTCTAAAGACCAAAGAGATGGGGCGTGGTCAGTAAAACACGAGGAAGCTCAACGACCCCCCCCCCCCCCGACTGACCTTTGGGCGTTGAACTTGACCCCAGACATCTCCATGAAGCCGCGGCGCTTCTTGAACTTGGGCAGGCCCTCTTCTTGCCCCCCCCCTCCCCCGGGCTGCTTGCCCTGCAGCTTCTTCTTGATCTGGGAGATCTCCTCCTGGATGGTCACTGCTGTAGCATTAAAAACAGAGAACAGCTGTCAACAAGACAAGCTGGCAGAAGTCGATGCATTGCGTGCATCGTGCCGGCATCATGTCAATCTGCAATCTTCTGATAAGAATTTGTCCAACTTACTACTTTAAATTCTATAAGTAGAAAAAAAAAAAAGGTCTTTGGTAACGTCCATAAGTTAAACCAAGCCCTAGAAGTAAACATGACAAAATATATGAACAGGGACACCCATCACCCGTTGAAACTGATGCGAGTGTGCGAAGGTGTATGGTCCAGAGTGCAGCTGTGTAATGACTGTAAAAGATGGCAGCTTACCTCCTTTATCTCCTTCAGCGGCAGGTTTGGCAGCCTGCGAGAAATAAAAAAAATTTTGATCACACACATGAAACACACAGGGCTGCTTTCTGGCCTGCACTCATAAATACTCACACACACCTCGTGATTAGATCACAATCATACAAAAACAATCTGAACAGATTATAAGGTCACTTAATATCTTAACATGGATCCCAGTACACCATGCTTGCGTGCACAAGCACATTTAAAGCCACATTAAGGCTACTACACCATGCACACCAACACACACAGACTTAATTTCAAATTAAGTTCTGTACACTCTGCACAGACACACTTAATGTCACATAACACCTGTACACTATGCCCACTAGCACACAGACACACAATAGCACATGAACCCCTGTACACTATGCACACACACTCTCAACGTCACATGGGTACACCATGCACACTCACACTTGCAGTAGATTCCTTGTTTTCCTCTTTGCCTTTCTCTCCACTGGCATCAGCACCGTCAGTTTTCACTGCAAAAGGGAATGCAGAAATATTTAGGAGAAATTAAACACCAAATGTTAAATAAATAATTAAACAAACAAACCATCTGCTAGGGTTCAGACACTTGTGACATTGTGAGCGCAGCAGATGCATCAGGCTAGGTCAACGTACCTTTAGTGGCATCAGACGACTCCTTGTTCTCGGTCTTGCCCACTTTAGACTCGGGCTCGTCGCCTGCGTTCTGAGTCTTCTTTCGTTTCTTCTGTCCGTCGCGGGGGGACTTCAGCTGCTACATGACAACCACCGATAACAGTGTTAACGAAGTTCAGTCTGTGCGCAAGCGCTCGCGCACACACACAGGAACGTACAAACACAGTTTCATCCGCACATACATACATGCTTATAGACAAAAGACAAGACAAAAGCACAACAACTATCCATATCCTAGGACGTGTAGGTCGTTAACATCTACAGCGAACCAAAATACCGTCTAGATACACACACACACACACCAGCTAATAACACAAACTAAACAAGCTATGTCTGGGCATGCATATACAAGGCAATGGACAAGTGGGTACTCGCATGCAGACAGAGGACCGGTCAAACAAACTTCATTCAACAACAAACATTTAAAACACAAGTGCAAATAAGGTTTTATTTTTTATGCAATGCCTATATGCATCAGATGCATCTCATTGACAAGACACAGACTTACCAGTCATCAAAAACACAATGACAAAAATCAGACATCATAGAGAGTCTAGTTGTGGTGATGAACCGTTTCACAACGAAAATTCGAAAATCAGTGACAATTACTAGGGAGGGGGTAAAAGCTTCAAATAATGATGAATTCTTCAGTGGGGTAAAGACCGACAATCTCACCCATCTTAACCACTTATCCATTAGTGTTACTTGGGAGCTAGTTCAGCAAGAATATGACCAAGTGGTGACCAATGCAAAGCTAAATTTAAACAAGCCAACAAAAGTAAAGGATTTGGGCCAAGCGCAGTGTCCGTTTTTGGGGTGGACAAACAACATGGACGAAGTGTTGTAAACCATACTACTATTAATCAGAGGGATTGGGGAGATGGAGGTTGTGGGCAAAATATCAACACACTATTTTTAGCAAACGAGAATTGCGAGTACCAATGATGATCGTCTGGTCGCTCTGTGACCAAGAAGGGGTGGGTGATACTGTGTTAGACCGTGGGCTGTTTTAATAACCAACCAACTGTGGGTTTGGTAAGGGATTTTTTATTTCCCGAATTGGTGTTGTCTCAGGGTGAAATATATATGTCAAGTATTTAGGGCAGGAACAGGGCAGGGAACATGATGGGGGAAGGAAATTTACAATGTGTATGCTTTGGCAAGACTTCACAAAGCTTTCACCTTTTCTTTTCCTCTTTCTATACCACCAGCCCTGAGAGCCGGCCCCAACCACCAAGGATGGGTGCTTCTCCCTTTTGCATTTTTTTAATTGTTTGTGCATTTTTTTCTGGGGAGGTACTTACTCGGTTGAGGGGTCTCTTTCGGCCCCGCTGGCGGTTGGCCCGGGGGCCCCCTCCAAACTGGCGAGGAGAGGAGTAGTCCTGGGGACCATGGAGGGGGGCCTGGAAGCCCCCGGTCTCGGGGTACATGCGCTGGCCCAGCAGGGACGGCAGCTTGCCTCGTCCACCGCCGCCCGGGGAGTGCCCGTGGCCGTGACCTCCGGCGCGACCCCCGCCAAGACCGGCACTGCCGCCACCGAGGCCCAGGCCCATGGAGGAAGGGTTGTCCTGCCGTCGGCCGAAGCCGCCGCGGCCGCCCATCCCCCCACCACCGCCTCCGCCTCCCCCACCTCCTGAGCCCCTCCTGGGGGAGCGCTGGCCTCCCAGCCCTCCGGAGCCTCCCCAGCCGGAGCCGGAGAAGACGTCGCGGGAGGGCATCTGCGACTGACGCATTTTGGCGCCGTAGGAGGAGTGGCTGTCAAAGCCTCCGCCGCCGCCACCACCGCCGCCTCCAAGGCCTCCGCCTAAGCCCATTGATCCGCCCCCCATCCCACCACCCCCTCCCCCGGCCCCGTAGCCTAGGCCGCTGCCCCGCGAGCCCATCAGGTCGCCCCGGGCGTCGCCGTAGCCATAGCTACTAGATCTGTAGAGATCTCGGGGCCCCATGGCGGAGGAGGAGCGAGAGTCGAAGGAATCGTATTGGTCAAACCTGCGACAGAGGGGGTGGGGGAGGGGTGGGGGGGGAGGGGAAGGGGAGGTGCAGAGCAAGTACAGGGTGAGGATCGAGGAGATTTAGGAGTGCGTTTCTTCTTTTTTTTGCACATTCCCTCAATTTTATTCGTTTTTACTCTTTTCCATAATCACCCTTCATTCAACCTCTCCCTCAACATACAAGAGTAGAGAAACACAACAACAAAATGGCTCCCAGCAAAGAAGAAACAAAAACAAACAAAACACATGGTATAAATAAACTTTAAAATCATCCACCCAAACACATTATTGTCTGGTGATACAGCGAGTCAAACACTCAAGGAAATAAATAAAAAAATAAACAGTTTTTTTGCAAAAACCTTTTTTAGACTGCATGTCGGTCACATTAAATAATCGGCCACAGATGCAAATGAGCAAATGTTCAGATAATTAAATGTTTCGGAGCAATGGGGCGGGGGTCCTTTATAAATATAGAAATCTTAAACTCATCTGGGGAAACATATAGTATCTGAGAGAAGAGCGTGTGTATGCTTTTTTTTTAATGACTCCTTCCTGTTTGACATCACAATTCTCTACCCACTTCTAGAGGCTTCCCATGGCTGGGGTGGGGATAGTGGTGAATAGCTTACAGAGACAGGCTATATGTGGTATAATTACGGGGAGAAACAGAAATGGACACACACAGACAGACCACAGAAGGCAATCTTCAACGATGACACACTCATCTCCCTCCGACATGGATAGACAGTGGGTGACAAACAAAGGACAAAGACGTTGTCCAGAGACAGACCTCAAATTGAAAGGCTTAGTTTACAAACAGCAGTCAGAGAGGGGACAACAGTGACAGAGGACAGCACAACACCAACATGGCCGACATCCAGGTAGGGATATGGACTATGCCACTGACCGATGTGGACCCTGAGCTCTCGCAACAAGCCCAAAATGGTTTGTGAGGGAGCCCCTCTGCGATTCGTCTCTTCACAATGGGCCCCAGCAGAACATGGACGGTTTTCAGAAAATACAATAGCTTAACCCAACCAAACACTCTCAAAACTTGTACATTGTTTTTTTGGAGGACTTTACATTAAATTTCAGCCTCTGCTAATAACTTCTAGGTGAAAGCACCAAGCCATGTCAAACACAATAATGCAGAAAAATACATTAACAGGGACAGGCTAAATAAAGTAGTCTCTTGCTAAAGAGTCCACTTCCTAAAGCAGTTGGGGTCGTAAATATGAGCTGTGTGACTGCATGCAAAGTGACTTAAATATTTAGGGGAGCCTATGACCTACCCACGCAATCAGAACAAGGACCAAGGCGACAGATGAACAAAGATGGACAGAATACGTCAAGAGGGAAACAATGGAAGACAGCGCTGTGTTATGGAAAATGATCTAGTGTGTATGTCGGGGTCGTCTGTGGAGCTGAAGGCAGCCCGCCCAGGAAGCCAGAGATGCAGGATCAG
>JAGFZM010000329.1:599455-621929 GCA_017657215.1 Limnothrissa miodon | reverse complement strand
ACACACACACACACACACACACACACGCACACACACACGCACACACACCCGCACACACACACACACACACACACACGCGCGCACACACACACACACACAAATACATACACATACAAGTGTTGATTATTTGTCCTTTTTTTTCTTGATGTATTTCTTTGGTCTTGTAGAACGAAAAGTGCCACCTACTGGTGGAGAACGAGTCCCAGAGGCTGAAGTCTCTGGACGAGCAGCACAACCACCAACTCAGGGAATGGAGAGAGCAGCTCAAACCAAGGAAAAAGGTACAGTGTGAGGAACAACTCTCACCAGATGCGCTATATCCTGACTAAACAGGGGCAGGGGTGTGTGTGTGTGTGTGTGTGTGTGCGTGTGTGTTGGTCTTTATCTGAGCCAGTAACAGTAAAAGTGCATTGCCCAACCAGTGACTCAGACTCGGGGTAGAGTAGGTGATGTTTTTCCCGGAAAAGCAGGTCATGTTAGGTCAGGTTAGGTTATGTCCAGGGACATCTGATCTGATCTAATTTCATCTTGTTGTATTGTGTTTCTCAGGCCCTGGAGGAAGAGCTGAACCAGAAGAAGCGAGATCAGGAGATCTTCTTCAAGATGAGTGAGGACGTGGAGTACACCAACCCCAGTTCTCCCAACAAACTCACCAAGTTCCTGCCCTATGCCGACTCCTCCACCACATAAGACACATTTGTGTGTGTGTGTGTGTGTGTGTGGGCCGCAGACCCCAGCACACACACCCTAGGCTCAGCTGAGGTGTTTCCTTTGCCTGTCGATCAAACGCTGCTCTACTTTCCCCTTCATCCAATAGAACCCCTCCCCATCCCACCAGGGTCAGCACTCTCACAAATGAAGTTGTTGGGTTAGTTTTTGAGTTCTTTTTTAGGGGCAGCACATGAACAGAAGAGGTTGTACTTGTAGTCCAATTAGGGTTTGAGTTTTTTTTATTTTTTTTATTTCATCCTTGTTTTCCATAGGATCTATTGCCTATTTCACTTATCTCTTTTAAAGCAGAAATGTTTAATTTCTTGTTTTCATCACAGCCCTGGTTAGATGAAGTGATTTGCTTCTTGATGTTTACCTAGAGCACAAGCACCATTCTCTCTCTCTCTCTCTCTCTCTCTCTGTATTCTCTTTCTCTCTCTGTGTGAAGGTGAATGGGGTCAGTTGGTCAGTGTTGTGTGGTGGTAATGCCTCTAAACTATCCTGACTGTGCACAGACAATCCTTGGATCCGGCCAGACATTTCTGAAGGAATACCAAGTACAGTATAGTGGCACATTAATTTATTTTCAGTAGGCCTTTTTCCAACACGAAAGATCCCAGGGCAAATCAGATTCCCAATAGAGCCTGCAGTGTTTGTCCACCGTCACCGTGTCAAGGGTGGGTACTGTAGCCTAGCAGCATCAGTAGTGTGCGGATGTAATTGAGGACCTCTGATTGTCTATACTTCTACCGCAGTGCAGAGTAGTGATCATTTTGAAGCACATATCTTATGCAGTATTGAATTTAGCATATTTATATCTTTCCAACCTCTCTAAAACATTGCATACGTTCATTTAAGTTTTATAACATTTTCTTTATAAATGTGACAACCAAACTGAAAATAGGATTGTCACATGACTAATAATAGAAATTTAAAAAAGATGCTAAGATTTAACATAACTGTGATTGCAGTACTATTGTCTTAGCTTTGAAGTGCCTTAGCCTTTGTAGACGTATCTCAAAATACAGCTAACACTTCAAGAATGTTTTTTTTTTGCCAAATATTTTAATATATACATTTTTAAATATTTTTTGTAATTTAGTGCTGGAGCTTTAGGTCTGTTTTCTTTTTCACTTCACAAATTATTACAATCCAGAGTCAGCATTGTAAATATCTCGTTGAAGACCAAGTCACTTTCTATATCATATTTGGTCTTGGAAGATTTGTTTCACAATTAAATTCAAGGCATGTGTCATTTAGCCATGTAGATACCAGGATCCTTTTCTGTTCTGTCCAATATCTTTGTTGTTGAAATAGGCAGTCCAGCATAGAAGTAAAATTGAAAATTTATTTTATAGAGACATTTTTTTTATTGACACTTTTCTCATAAATTTCTAATGTTAATGTCAGGGGGGAGAGAAGATGACATATTAATTATTGTCCATTCCCCTCACAAGAATGTGAATGAATTGTTGCTTGGGTGTGGAGATACTGTATTTAGCTACACTGGATAAGGACAGCAGGCCACAGGTGCTGTCTTTGCCTGTGAAAACCGAAGCAGAAATACTGTCATCATTGTGAAGGAGTTTTTTTTTTATTATATAATAAACAATTTGTTTATAATATTAATCAGAATTGTATTTACCAAGGATTTAATATTGATAATTTGTTGATGCTTTAAGCCCTGTCTACTAACCCAAGTGCAATAAGTTGTTTTCTTACTATGTTAAGTTTTCATTCTAAGCTTTATTCCAAAGTCTTTAAAAGGGGAAACTGACTGGCGCTGCCCTTGCAGTTTAATTCAATTGATCCAAATAAATAAAACAGCACCTTGGACCTGAGTGGACCAGAAACGGGTCTTTCTGGCCCCGTCACCAGCTTAACCTTCTGACATCTTTAAAGTCATTGTGTTGTCATATGACTCAGAGGAATGTTCACATCCATTTATTCTCTACAAGTTGTGTGGCTCTAGCAGTTGCGGGTGAGAGAATATAATATGTTTCATTGTATGCATATTTCTAACGAATGAAACCACCCTCATGGAAGTTTAATAAATTCTAATTTTCTATATAATTCATGTCTCCAGATTGACTTGCAAGACTGGACTCCTTTTCTTTTCCTTGAGCACAATTTTAACAACAAACAAGGGGAATGGCTTAGGACAAATGAAAATGTTTATTTATGCTTTATAGTAGCAATAAAAAAAGGAAGATAATTGAAATGTATCAGTGGCGGTGCCAGTAAAAGCTGTAGAAGTTACAGTGCTCAAGTACAGGGGAAGATGGAAACACAAGCAACACTTGATGCAAAACTTTGGAACGCTTTTAAAAATATATCAGTTATGGTCTGTTTTCTAGAGCTCACTGACATACAAACACACTCAACTTACTCTTGCTCTCATCCTTTCCACAAACCACCCAGGAATCAATATGTGACATCCATTTCTAAAACATTCTTTTTTTTCCCAAAAATGCAATATCTGTAACCCTGAATTAGGTGTAGCTGTAAATGCTTATGCACATAAGTGAGGTCTTTGTTTCCAAGAAACTATATAAATACCACCAGAAGAAAGTCTGCTTCTAAATCCTTAAAGCAACAATGTAGTTCTTTTACCCTGAAATGATTTTGGACTTCTTGTGATACATAGACTCCGTATTGATGCGGGCCCTAAGCTGGCTTTGTATTGCATAATATGTGTGTGTGTGTGCGCACGTATGTGTGTGTCTTTCCCCCTGGACCATCAAGCTTTTTGCCAGTTAGCTAATGTGTTGTTAATAGGCTTAGCACTTAATATGTTCCCAGAACAATGATGTCAGAAGGGGGGATTTTAGCATTGTGTTATTGACATGACAAGTCTAGGCTCTTGAGGAGCAGCGGGTGCCATCAAAATGTAGTGTAGGTTAATATCAAAGCAACCAGGAGCACAGGTCATTAAAAGCAATGGAGACACTTTACATGAACCATCGAGCAAAAGACAGGGATCCAGTTATATGCAAATCCTGCATTTTACAGATTTTTCATATGACACTTTCCAGTTAAAGGCCTGGAACATTGGAACATACAGTACTTTGGAGTGTCATTAACGCCATTTACTTTTACAATACATTTCATTTTACATGTTCTACATGGCACCATGCCACAGATTTATTGTTTTGACAATATTGATTAGTATTGAGATGAATGCGAAAACTAGTGCTACATCTGAGTGTCTATCTTTCCTAGAAGGACAATACATTTAATAGCAAGTGGTCCCAAGCTTCCATTTTATATGCAATGAATTTTAATATGAGCATGTCATATTACTAATAGAGAATTAATTATAGGAAATCCATAATTATGATCCATTGTTATTATTTATATTAACATGATTATGGTATGGATATATCTGTCTCATGCTGAAGGCTCTTTGTAAAATGTTCCCAGAACATCAAAGATGGGAAAGCTCCCAGCTTTGTCAGGATCTCTGTCTCTTTCCACCATTCCTAAATTCTCTTATGGATCTTCTCAGGTACAAAAACAAGAAAACTTACAAAAACACAACATAGCTAAATAAAATATTATGTCAGGTGACAACATTTTTTAAAATGTTTTAACTACAATTAAAATTAACAAAATAGAACTGTGATACCAAATATTTACTTGAAACCAGTCAAGCGCACACAGTCACGTTTGTAAAACATCTTAAAAACCTTATGGTAAGGTTGACAAAGCAATGCAAGGCAACACCAAAAACACAAGTTCCGATGTTTCACTCTTATTATACAAGAAATGCTTTAACTGTAACATTTTCTAATTCACTGAAAATGTTCCAGACTAGACTAGACAGAATAGACTTGTTGGGTTATTGTTTCTCTCCTTTGACTGTAAACGTGGCATAATCATATACTGTACCTTCCTGAAACACCATAATCTCTGGTTCAATTGTCTGTACAGGTCTTCATTTTCAATGTACGCCACTGTGCAGAATATAAAAAGTGCACATCAATCATTGCAAAAACCCAATGAAAAAAATAATAATACAAAAAACAGACAGAAATCAAACTGGTATTCACATAAACATGATTAGAAATCCCCCCCAAAACCTAAACCACCCAACAAGCCTCCCACCTTGAACATACAAATAAACAAAACAAATGAACAAATAATAAACAAAAATGTCACTTCGCTGCTACACTTAAAAACACTTGACATTTAGCACCTGAATAGTCTTGACCGCATGTCTATAGTGGGCAAACTAAATGGGATAATTATTTCTCTGTCTCTGCTGCCGCTTATAGCTCTATAAGGCTTTGCTTGTCTCACTTCCTAAACTACTGCATTGTTTTGACCTTTGTAAACATATTCTAGTAAAACTAAGTAAATTATTTGCATATATCAAAGCAACATTTTGCATATTTTGCTGAGGCACAATGTCAAGGGAAGTCTGCCAAATATATCGAGTTTTGTGATATACGACAAAAAATATTATAGGCTTGATTAACATATGGCACAGATGGTGATGAGTACAAATACAGTGTTAAACATCTCACACTGCCTGCAAATAAAAAATAATAATAAATTTGAAAGATGGAATGTTTTTAACAGGTTCCAATTCAAAAAGGTACCTATAAATAATAATAAAAAAAAAGCAAATTAAATATATGGAGTATTAAAACTTATTTTTTTGTTAGTTAGAAACGGCTGAGGTAAATCCAGCACTTAATGTTTCTTGGTTAGATAATTGGAGGGTATCCAGCTCTCCGTCATGGTAGTGACATTTTTACAGAACCACCAGCCGCTGTTGTCGCGTTCCATAACCTCAAAGATGGATCCCTCACGGAAGCTAGGTGTCTGCTCGTCACCGTCGAAGTCGGCCACGGCCAGGAAGAGCTCCTCCTTGGACGGGTCTTTGATGAGTGGCGGGAGCTTGTCCCGCGGCGGACCGGGCTTCTCGCTCTTCACCTGTGGCTTGGGAGGAATAGGCATTTTACCTTTGGGCTCCTCTTTCTCCTTCTCCATCACCTTCTCCTTCTCCTTAGAAGGAGGTGCCTTGGGTTTGGGAGGGGGAGGTCGGCTCTGCGGGGGCGCAGCGGGTTTCCCTTCCTCTTTCGCAGGGGCTTTGGTCTCGGTTGGGCTGCCAGGTTCCCCGGTCTTCTTGGGCGGAGGGGGTCGGCGTGGCGCAGCCGTGGGCCTCTGTGGGGGTTCTTTGGCAGCAGGCTTCGGGGGGACCGGGGTGTCATGGCCGTTCTGCTGCTTCGGGGGACACCTGGGCTCGTCGGCAGGTTTGCTGTTGTTCAGGACGACACTTACGTTAACGTTGAGAGGCGATGATGGCTCGTTCTGCGAGGCCGGCGTCTCTGAACCTGCTGCGGCAGGAGGGTCTGCGGGCTTGGAAGGCCGCAGTTTGCTTCGCAGGCTGGTGATGTCTAACTTGTTCTCCGCTGACACCTCGGGCTTTGCAGCCGGGACGGGTTTGGGCCGAAGCATGGGCTTGGGTTTGAGGAACGGTGCCGCCTCCGGCTTCTCCTCTGCGGGCTCCGGCTTGGGTTTGGGCGGTTGCTTGGGCACAGGCTTTAGGTTGAACTTCTTGACCTCCTTGGCAGACACCTTGTGGCCGCACTCTAGGCCCATCTCATTGCGCAGGTGAAGCGCCTTGCTCTTGTCCTCGGCCCGCTTGGGCTCCGGGGGCTTGTCAGGCTTGAAGGGGGCCGGCTTGATGGGCACGATGACCCCGGGGGCGGGGGGCTTGGGGGGCAGGGGCTTGGACAGGTCAGGGCGGCTCGGCCTCTCGGCCACCACCTCACTCTCCAGACTCTTGTTGATGGACTCCCTGCGCGGTGGCAGAGCCGGCTTCTCCTCGGCAGGTGGCGAGGCGGGGGCCGGGGGAAGCGGGCCTGAGAACACGGGGTTCTTGCCTGCGCCTGACTTCCAATCCCGCAGCTTAGGCCGAGCGGCAAAGTCAGCGGTCACTGAGGGCTCGTCCGGCAGGGGCTTGGACCAGTTGTCGTCTGAGGCACTACTGCTGGCATTGCCATCCTCCAGCTTCATCTGGGCCATCTCATTGGGCAGAGGGGCCAGGAAATTTGGCCTTGTAGAGCTGCTGGTCTTCTTGTATTTATCTATGAACGTCATGGGTGCCCAGCCTTCTTTATCATCAATCTGGATGTACCACCAACCGCTGGAGTTTTTCTCGATCACCTGAAGGAGGAGTAATTAGAAGATGAACTCCATAATAAAAAAAAATTAAGTAGAAATGCATAATATACTGTACAAAAGTGGTCAGGGAAAAAAGTCATAACAAGATTTTTTCTACATAACCTAATAATAAAAATAATCTGCTAATACCTTAAGCTACCTAAATTCAACAATAACAAGGTAAGTGCGGTTTTGCATTCTATGAGCCCTATAAACATGTTTCATTACTTCTAATCAACTACTAATCAACTAATCTTTTCTTCTTAAAGGTATAGTTCGGTTTTTAACACTTTGAGCCCCTTTCACAGATCGTGTAAAATGCAATACATTTTGACGATAGCTCCTATAGAATGACCTGCTTCAAAATGGCTAGCATTGGGGAACTAGTTTTAAAAAAGTTCTACTCACCGAGTGGTTAGTGGTGCTCGCTGATGTTCCAAAACACGTATTGTAGTGAAATAAAGCTTCTGTCATGTTTTATTTGTCACTTTGTAAATTCCGGAACTACTTTTTCAGATACATCACAACCCCACATAAACTTCCGCTTCAGGGCTGGCAGAGTGATATCAAGGAGCAAAGAATCTTCTAATAGAAACCTACTGTATGGGACTTACAAAATGGCAAATAAAGCATGACAGAAACTGTATTTTGCAAAAATACTTGGGTTGGAACATCAGCGAACACCAATAACCGTTCGGTGAGTCGCACATATTTTTAAAACAAATGTTTCGGGTTGTTTTAAGGACCGACTGACTTTGCCCATTGCTAGCCATTTTGAAGCAGGCAGAGGCGATTCTACATTTCCCAAATAGCCGAGACAGGAGCAATCGTCAAAATTTCAGTGTCAACCACTTTATTGCATTTTAGACAACCTGTGAAAAGGGGCTCAAAGTGTGAAAAACCGAACTATACCTTTAAGCAATATAGAATCTAATTAATATTTAATATAAAATATAAGCCTAATGTAGTGTGTCCTCAAATTAAGTCTTCATTCATAAGTTCTCACCTCAACTTTGATGCCTGCCTGGAAGCTGATGCCATCTGGGATTGTGGTCTGAAAGTCTGCAATAGTGTAGTACTCCTCCTCCACCTGCGGGGGCACTGGTGGTTTGGGTAGATTCGCCCCACGAGGCTACAGAGACAGAAAAGGAGGTAACACAAATAATACTTCTCTTGTGTAGTATTCACTGCCAACTCAGTTCTTCCACTTAGATATTGAACACAATTGATATAAAAACGTGTATTTAAAGAAGTTGCTTACGATGGTGAGATCACGGCGTGGTGGTGGTCTCTGCCGCTGGCTTACTTCTGTAACAAATGAACATTTGGGAAATATTACCGCCGCTCCAGATCATCCAAGATTTTATGCACAAGCTCATAAAAAGTCAAGATTTTGGACAGCTGTTAGTCAGTTTTAGAGAGTTTGTTCTAACTCCAGTGGGGTTCAGTGCATGTGGTGCTGCTCTTACTGTGCTTGCTGTTCTCTGAGAACGGAGAGAAGCGGGGTTCTTTTTGGTTCTCCTTGTTCTGCTCCTTCTGTTGCCTGGAGACGCCGTCCAGGTCATTGGTGCTCGCGTGCGCTGCCACGCCAGCGGACATCTTCTGACTGAGGATGTCCGTCTTCTTCAGGTAGGAGGCGGGGGCCCAGCCCTCCTTCCCCTGGTACCTGCAGAGCAACCACACACACACACACACACACACACACACACACACACACACACAGGCAGAGGGCTGTGTCACAAGGCAAACATCACAATACATACAGAACTGCCTTAAGTCTACAATTTTCAGGGCAATAAAGTGTGATTTAGATGTTGATCTGATGTGTGTATTCTAAAGTTAGTGAGGCTGAAAATAATTTGCAACTACAGTAATTGCATAATTGGCCAGCTCGTATGCTCTCAATAGCCTATATATTGTCCTAATCTGGAAATGAATGTAAGTGAGTGAGTGGGCACTGACCATGAGTCCACTTCAACTACAACATTTTTAAAATAGGCACAGAAATGAGAAACAAGTAAATGGCTACTAAATTTACTACTCTTAAATTAGGACACATTCTTGATGTTTTTTAAACAACATTCGACATCGAATTTAAAAGGCCACCTCACTATTCTCATCTTCATACCTGATCTTCCACCACCCCTCCAGATTCTTCTGGATGACCTCCACAATCATGCCTCTCTCCAGGTCAATCTCGTCTTGATCTCGGGCCGAGTAAGGGTAGATCACCGAGTACTTCTCCTCTGAGGAAGCCAAACCATAAACAGTGGCTGGTATCAGTTTTGCCTGAAACTTACAGTACTCCATGCCTTTGGAATGTGCTGCCATGCTTTGCAATACGCAGTGCTGTGTTTGATAATGAGAGAAGTTGCTCTTTGCATCATGAATAGTCAAAGTTCTGATTATTTACATGAGTCAATAAAAAGTCCACAAAGGTATAGCAAATTAGGCCTGATAAAAAAAAAATTCAAATACTTTGCCTGACAGGAAAAACAAACGGCAGCTAAGGCGTAAAACACAATGTGCTTCAAGTTTCAAACTGGTTCATTCTGTCAAAGACAGGCTTTTTCAGTGCATGTTATTAGCCTTCTCCTAATAACACACAGAAAAAAATGTTTGCCTTAGTCACTGACAGAAATAAACTTGTGTATTCCCATCAGATGCAGCAGCGCAAGGGCCGGTAGCATGGCAAACATTTGACAAGGAAGGTGGCTGGCAGATGCAAATAAAGGGACCAGAACAAAAGGACCAATCTAAAGGAAGCTGCATATACTGAAAACTACCGCTGCTGCTGCCGCCTTTCACTTTTAGCAGTCACCTCAATAACCTGCCAACCTTTATCTCAGATCCACATCCGTTCCAAGTGGCCTGGCAAACATCCTTTTCAACATCAAAAGCTCTTTCCGTCCTAATCTTGATCTCAGCACCATGCTCACTTTCCAGCACGTCCTCAAACACAGGCAGACAAGAACCCCCCCCCCCCTCAAACCCCTCTAAACTGATGGGAGGAGGTGATGATGAGGAGGAGCTCTTGACCAGTGATGGGACTGGATCCTGGACACATGTCTGTGTCTAGAGAGAGGACTTGGCAGAGCAGGGTGTGGTGACACTCTGCACAGCTGCTGCCTAAGCTGTCTGCTGGATCACCAGCAGAATCATGCTGAATAGATCACACTGTGCGAGAGAGAGATACTGTATCTGCTGGCCTAAAGATTCTTGGAAAAGATCACACATTTCTGGAGTGCATTTGAACGTACAGCCCTCCATAATGATTTTCTATAGCTTAAGATGGAGGTAGATTGTCTAAACGAACGTGGTTTTTGCTGAGTAAAAATAGGCAAAACAGTGATGCAATACTGAAAGCATGGTAAACAGTGTTGCACAATATTCCTATGCTGTGGAACGCTTGCACAATTGTAATCCTATCCTCTCACTCTCTTCGGTAATTCAGAATAATTCACAATAGCTGTTGGCTTTCTGCAAATACACTGGTGACAACAGTACAACTCATCGTTTTTGTAATCAATAAACAGGAACGAGAACTGCCCAACAGTGCAATACAAAAATTACAATTAGCTTTTTAGCTATTTTGCAGTGTTTACCTTTAAAGAATGTAAACAAACAGGCAAAGAAAGACTTGTTTACAGTGCACACGACACGATTTGAAAACATCCCATCACTGATCCATAATAAAAGTCTTTTAGAGTCCAGTACACTTGCTGCAAATAACTATTCAATTGTACACTACCAAAACTTGGTACTACACAAGTGCACAGACAAGGCAGTTAACACGGAGAGGATAGACACTCATGCACACACTTCCCCACTACAACTACAAGCCAACACCAAACAGCTGACTAATGTAATATTAACGCCATTAAGATGCATACACAGAGGTTATCGAGGACTGATGAATCAGAAGAGGTCCAGTTGTGCAATCTGGAATTGTCTGATTTAACACAATCTGTACTGAATTAGACAAAACTAAAAACTAAAACCACATGGAATTAGTTTTGTGTACTCTTATGGGGTGAAATATAAACTTGTTGACAGCATGCATTATTTACAAGGGGGAAAACCCACAAATTTCACCTTCTCTTGCAGTAAATGCACAGATTTCAGGACTTTTCATGCTTACGCATCATTGGCATGCAACACACATGCCAATGCCTGATTCACTGCATGCTAAATCAGCCGAACACTGACCATGCACCAGGCAGACACACAGAAAACACACACACACATACAAACAAACACAGAGCTCAGGAACACACATGCGCACAGCACACACAGCCATACACACATACTGTACATGCACACACTCACATACAGACACACACACACACACACACGGAGGCACACAAGGAAGAAAAAGAAGAAGGTGTGCTCTCGACCTTGCCCCCAGCCTGTGCTGAGTAGATCCCCTAACGTTCGCCGGCGGCCCACGTGCCTGGGCAGTGACCAGTATCTCCGACGCACTGACAGCAGAGGACGGCGGCCGCAGCCAGGTCAGCAACACAGCACATCACAGCACATCAGATCAATATCATATCAATCAATCGGTTCGGCACTCGCAGCTTGATGAGTCACAGCAACATCTACTTATAACCTAGCACCTGATCTTTCACAGTGACTACACATTGAATTACAAAACGTGTGTCAAGACATACTGTAGCCTATGCATTTGTTTGAGAATAGAGTGCATCTGTATGTCTGTACACCTATTGTGCGCTTGAAGGACTCGTCATGTGTTACTGTAAAACAACTACAGCTGATGTGAGATCAGTGTGTGGTGGCAGAAAAGTCCATAGTGAAAGGTTACCTTCTTCCCCAGGCAGAGAGAAATCATCAGGGTCATCCTGTGCCTCCAGACAGGTGGCTGGGACCCAACCCTGAGCATCCTCTGAGCTCACGAACCACCATCCTACACGTACACACACACACACACACACACACACACACAATCATAAGTAATCAATGCTTAGATGTGACTGGCACTGTTACAGTATATTACCATCAAATGTCCTATGTATCTATCATTTTATTGTGTGTGTGTGCGCGCATGTGTGTGTGTGTGTGTGTGTGTGTGTGTGTGTGTGTGTGTGTGCATGTGTGTGTGTTTTCATTACCAGACTCATTCTTCTCAATGACCTCCACCACCTGGCCCACATGCAGGCTGATCTCTGAGCTCTCCTGCTTCTCGTAGTCGGTGACGGCCACATACTGATCTAGGACCAGTGCGTCTGCCGCGGCCGAGTCTCCCCCTGCGAGGGACACAGATCACACAGGTACATCACAGCCCTCTGATCAGACTTCCAGGAGCAGCACCCCCTCCCACCCAACCAGCTCCTGTTTCCCCCACACAGCCAGTCAGTGAGAGCCAGGGCAAGAGCTGCGGTGATTGGAGCCCTGACAAGAGGCGTGAACATACAGAAAGATAAATATACAGTATATCTATATGTACAAACAGATAGATAGATGGACAAACAGATAGACAGATAGATAGACAGACAGATAGATAGATAGATAGATAGATAGATAGATAGATACTGTATATAGATAGATAGATAGATAGATAGATGGAGGGAAGAGAGAGAGAGAACTGGTGCTACAGTCATGGACATGAACAGCTAGGCAACGTGAAAATGACAACTAAGGGACACTTATTCAACAGCTAGGCAACATGAAGATGACCCCTAAGGGACACTAATTCAACATCTAGGCAACATGAAAATAAGGAAGGAACATAAATATGATGGCTAGGCTACATTAAAATGACCTCTAGGCAACATGAAAATAACCATTAAGCAACATGAAAGCAACGCTGTGGGATCAAACGCCATAGGCTACATTCTCCATCCTGTTTAGCAGACTGTCTGGGGGAATATGGAAACCAGTGTGTGGATGGGGTGTCAGACATTTAGTGGCACACAGATGATTCAGTGACACTGTGGTCAACAACAATGACAACAACAACAGCAAAAACGGCAACAACAACAACCTGTGGGCTGTTCCAAGTACTGTAAAGGCATGTTATGGAGACTGAATCATAACAAAACTCCATTGCTCTCATAAACAGCACAGGGCAGGGCGGTGTGGTTGTTATGTGTTACACTATGCCAATACCACTTAACGGCAAGCCCTGGTTATATATTCATTTTAGAGAGACATGAAGAGAAACTCTTGCTAAATATTTGTACATTTTTATAATTATTTATCGAATAATGAAAAACTTAGAACGAAATTCAATAAAAGTACTAATAGTCATGTTTCAAGTTTCCCCCAAAGGGCTTCTTCAACTCTTCAACCAAGAGCTCAAGTATATCCCTGGGCCCCTGGAGATGGAGCTGGAAGCTCATTTTGTGACAATAGGTCACATGACTCAGCCATTATTAGCATAAGTCAATGTGTGAATTGGAGTGAGAGTCATTATAATCATTATAAGGGTCCAAAGAACTGCTTTGATTCCGAACTACTAAAAATAACCTCTAAAACCCTCAAAAAGTTTTCTGAGCCCCCACCATTCCAGTCTCTTCTGTGGTCTGGCTGTTTACTGTTCGCCTTGTGAGCTCCAAGCAAAGGCAGAGAGTTCCTGTGACTCAGCTGGAATTATTCTAGCAAATTGTTCCAGCAAGGGTTGTGCCAAACCATCTTTGCCAAACCAATCGCATGAAATACGCCACGAATGCACACGCACGCACGCACGCACACACACACACACACACACACACACACACACACACACACACACACAATGCTTGATGGTTCAAGGAGGTTAAGGGCCTTTCCATAGGGGATTTCTCAGGTTAAATGAGCAATGATCTGTGAAGCTTGACACAAGCAGCAACTTCAACAGTGACATCAGTCAACCCTGTGGCAAAAACACTCATTTGTTTTTGTGATTTTTCAAGATAGTTGGAGGTGATGTATGATTACCAAAACCTCACTAGGGTAAATATCTCGGAACAGAAACATTAAAAAAAGAGCAAATGATGTAGTGTTTTGGTGATCTCTGTGGGAATTGTGAGATTCACTCAGCATGGAAACCTGCTACTGAAATCAAGGCATGCATCTCAAACAGGGTCTTGCAGAGCTAGAGCAACGGATTTGTTTAGGTCTGGAGAAATACACTGTATTTCTCACAATCACAGTCTCCTGCACACAATCTGCATAGATGAGATGGGAGCAATTTGACTGGAAAGCCAATTAAACACCTTTAGATTCTGATGCAAATCCAGATAGGACAACAAAATTAAGTGGCCATCATTGGTTTTGAAACTATGCATTTCAAAACAAGTTTCAATGGGTCTGTATACGGTATTCTTTGTCACATCTGTCTCTGCAAGACCATTCGATAAGCACCAGCACCACCACCACCACCACCATCACTAACACCACCCCACATTATTTCCAGTCACAATCCCAAAGGGTTCTTATTTAAATAAAGGGCAAAATGAACCTGGATAAAATAAACATTTACACTAGTGCACACAGTGGCATGGATTAGCGCAGTGCTCTCTCCACCCATGTGTGGGCCTCTCCACTTGTTGCCCGATGCTAGACCTTGCCCATCATTTAAACCAGAACCCCAGGTCCCTCCACTTCTTACTAGCAGGCAAAGCGATGCAGTGTTTTGGAAATCCTGCCCCTCCATCTACCTGGAAGTCACACACACACAAACACACAAACACGCGCACAAACATACACAGACGGCCAGTCAGACAGACACTCACACTGGACATACACGCACACAGACGCAGACACACACACACACACACACACAGAAACACACCCAAACAAGGGTCCACTACTACCTCTCTTTATGAAAGAAGCTGCTCTCTCCACAATGCCTGATGAGGGGAAAAAATGAACGAGAGCAAACGTGAGGGCATTTCCCAGAGGCAGAGGAGAGCTAGATGAACAAGTCAAAAGATGAAGCCCTTTTAAAACACAAAATGCAGAATGGAAATAATACTCGTACTCTACTTACTTTTTCCAAATGGGAACTGCCTCACATACTAAAATATATACTATTATGTATTTTTAAGTTTTAATAGTTTAGACTACTAAGGCACCACTATCACAAAGACATATGAATTATGGGCTATACAGCTAGGTGGCACTCCAACCATGGAATACATTTGAAAATGATTTGTTCAATCCTTCACTATATGAGGAGCAACAGTAAGTGTGTTCATATTTTCCAGCTGTGGCCACGGGTGTCACACGGGTCGTTGCGTATCTGAAACCACTGTGATGTGAGCATATATATATATATATATAAACAAACGTTTCTTACCTGACTTCTTTTTTCCAGCAGGTTCCCTGTAAAATAGCAGTGTAGAAGCAGTGGGGTGGGTGAAGGAAAGAGGGAGGAGGAGCAGGAAAAGAAAAAGAGAAAAAGATACAACGTCATAAAAAAGAGACACAAAAAAACTGGCCCCTTGTGATATTCTGATAGAGCACATAAAAATCCAGGCTTGTGCCCTGCATCACCAGAGGTGTCTGTGTGCCTGATGGAAGTGTACAATGACTTGGTGCCCCCCCCCCCCCCTCGCTCACTTAGTGGAGGCAATAAATCACACACACATGCAGATTGTCCTCCCAGACACTCCAGATATCTAATCCATTCAATTCCTAAACGTCTGGATATCCACAGCCTGACGTGAAATATATCACAGAGCTGCGTGCGTTTGTTCACATTCCACTATCCTATCAACTCCATCTGAGTAAGAATTCAAGCCTATGATCATCCTAATGACATTTTTTTTTCAAAATGAGATTAATGTGATAATGTTTGAGTATATGAACAGATCTCATTGAATCGAAACAGAACTGTGCCTAAATGAGAAATCATTGAAAGACTCACGTTCCTGAGGAACACACACACACACACAAACACACACACACACCACACACACAGTCCAGGCCAGGCCAGGGTCTGTTTTGAACATTAGTCAGTGATACTCCATCAGTTTCATGGGCCTGTTCTGATCCAAGGCCCAGCTGCCCAAGCCTCTGCGGCCCTACCCAACCCAACCCAGGCGAGCAGAGTCCAAATGAGCAAGCTGCCTGCACATGTCCTCTCTCACCATCAGTCTCTCTCTCTCTCTCTCTCTCTCTCTCTCTCTCTCTCTCTCTCTCTCCAGGCCTTCTCTCCATCCAGTGCTTCCAGTTCTTCTGCCCCACTTTCCTTCTTTGCCATACTGTATCTCTAAGGGCCCTTTTCTCTCTCTCTCTCTCTCCCTCTCTCTCCCCTCATTCCTCCTCCACCTCCACCTCATCCTCCACGTCTTTCTCTTCTTCTTCTTCTTCTCTTTCAGTTCCTTCCTCTGCCAAGACTGCTCCCAAACGCTAGTCTTCTCCTCTGCATATTTGAATCTTTGGCAAAGCTGGAGTTGGGTCTCCTTTTTACAGCATGTTACAGCTGACATTCCAACATGATTGGGCCCATTTGCTAACATCGGGCTCTTTCACACAGCAGACATTTTTCTTCCTTTCTTTCTTTTTTTGTAAGTAAACACAGGTGTAATAATGACATCCAACAAGATTCTGATTTATTGAAGCTGAATCTGATCCTATTTGGATGTCATTAATAAATAGGCCCCATTGGACTCCATAGAAGGTTGGTGCCACCCATTTATGTGTTAGAACATGTTTATTTCTAAACTTGACATCATAAATGACCTCTGAGATTAGGGGTTCATCATGGGTGTCTGAGACCCTGCCTGGTCTTTGGGCCCTGCAGGCATGAGAAAGTCAGCCCTGCCACTGTGAACTGGGTCAAGGAGGCAGAGCTGAAGTGGAAACTCCAGTAATTATTGGTCTGAGTGGAGCAGAAAGACCGTGGGTTCCCATTTGAATAAGAGGATTCAGATGACATACTTCAGAGAGAGTGTGTGTGTGTGTGTGTGAGAGAGAGAGAGAAAGGACCATCCATGACTCAGGGTCTGAGACACTCCATTGCTTATTAGAGCGCAGGCCTGCCTGTGGCACAAAAGTATTTAGCATTGATGTGTCCATTAGTTGTCAGGCAGTGAGGGGGCTAATCAAACGAATGCTCTGCAGTGGGTGTGAAATTAGCATCTTATTTCACACGGTCTAAATTCACACGCTCTAACATGCATTGTTTTGAAACAATGTGTTAATTTTCTTTTCACTATTCTCGATCATTAAGGTTCCAGTTTCTTAGTCACTGTCACATTAGCTTGACCTGTTGCTACCCTGTGGATGGCTTAACCTCACTGACTAATTGCTTCTGAGTAGCAGACAAATGGCTCATGTGAGATAGATAGCAGTGTGGGAATAAGCTGGAAGAGAGAGGGAGAAAGAAAGAAAGAGAGAGGAGAGAGAAAAATGGTCGCCTCCTGTCTGCTAATTCAATCACCCTGACTGAGACAGCGCCTCACTCTGCTCCTAGCAACGATATGTACGGGGAATCACACACACACACACACACACACACACACACTAGCACAACAGACAGACACCTAGCACACTCATCGCGACACAGTGCTAAATATGTGCGGCCTGACTTATGAGGAGTAGACAAGGAATGTTTCAGGGAGGACAAACCAAGGTTCTCTGTTCATTTCTCTTCCTTCAAGAGTCCGGGTGTCCATAGCAACAGGCCTTAACTGATAAGCCTGTGAGACTGGGAAGGTTTCCAGCGCTGCCAACCTCTACATTATTATCACTCTCCTGGCAAGCCGCCTCTAAGGAGCGCAGGCGTTTATATTTCAATGCTGTTCAGCAGATGCTTTTATCCTTTAAGTGCCTTATGGCCAAAGATCTCCATATTTATTTAGCATCAGTACGTGGGCACCCACGGAGATGTGACTTTGGTATTGGCACTGCTTTACTCCTCTCAATCACGCAAAGCAAAAAGTTTAATTTTTTTTTTTTAAATTTTTCCTTAAAACACATTTAAAACTACAAATAGGTACACACACACACACACACACACACACACAAACACAGACACACATCTGTGTTTTGTATCACAGCGGCATCCCTGAAGTCTCCGTCCCTGTGTTGTTTATCCCACATATTTATTTGTGTGGCACAGTTCTCCTTCTTCTCCTTCTCTCCCTAACCACCCAACAGCCACCCCCCCCCCCCCCCCCCCCCCCCACACACAAACAAACACACTTCCACCCTAACAGCAACATTCCTTTGCCCTGGTCCCCTCTGGCACCAGCTGCTGTGCTGAGCTGCCCAGATGAAGGCAGGCAGACAGGAAGACATTCCCAGGAGGGCACCAAACTGCACCCAGGTGAGGGCAAAGGCACCACGGTGTGTTTATGAGCCGGCCGTGGCACGTTTACTAATTGCATGTTGTCTGGTGACACTATAATGTGCTCTGCCTGTTATATAAGTGTGTTTTTCTTTCTTTCAATTTATCTTCCTTCCTTCCTTTCTTTCATTCTTTCACGTTGAGTGTCTTCCGTGGCCACAACATGGGTCTCAAAGGCCGCAGAGGAAGTGCATTGGTAGATCTGTGTATATCTGGCTGGAGAGGAGCTTGTAAAATCCCCATCTGATAAGATGTTGTGAGTTGTAGGGCCCTGTGAGTTGGAGCGCACAAGACTGATGGTGCCATTGTGCTGCCACACCAGACAGATGAGAGCCGTGTAGCAGTGCAGACGGCGGAGGCAGTGGGCGGTCCACACCCACGCACGGGACACTCAGGAGCCACAAAACTAGGGCACTGTGTGTGTGTGTGTGTATGTGTGTACTGTATGTGTGGTGTATGTTGGGGGCATGCCTTTGTTTTTTTTTGTTTTGTTTTGTTTTTTTAAACTTCACAATTATTGCCTCGGATACTACTACTAGTACTAGTAAGATAGTACAACTACTACTAGTAAATACATAAACTTCATGCTCCATCTTTTGCTTATTTCTTCCCTTCTCTTTCCATTTAAATACCATGGAAGAGCAAACACTGACAAACACTCGACACAAGACTAAACACTTGGCTTATCAACACATCTTTTTCATCACAGCGACCAGACCAGAGCAGAGCACACAGACACACTCCTGGGTCCCTCCTGGCTGTCCTACTAGTGTGTTTACTGGAGCGAGACTTACTCAGAGGGGGGGTTGAGGTCCTCGGGTCGGGTCTCGAAGAACACACGCACCTCCTCACACTGGGAGATGTAGACCGGCAGCTGAATAAGGGCCTGGACACACACACAGACAGAAGCGCACTTTGAAGCATTGATTAATGATACTAGTACAAGACGTAGCATGTTAACAGACTTTTTGTTCTGTACTGACAAGGGCTGAATGCGCCTCACTTGTGCTAGTGAAAACTTGAAGTATCTCTAAACAAACACTGAATATTTGAATTAAATATTTTAGCGCTAACAAGCAAAATTACATTTCCCACCTTAAAAAGTACACAACTGCCTTTGTCTGTCTGTCTGTGTGTATGTTTGTTGTTGACGTGTTTTGGGTGTTGGCTGTCTGGCTCAGGGTTGCTCTCTAAGGCCACATTATTAGCATTTTCCTCAACCTGTGGTTTGAATGCTCTCCTTCATTCTCAGTCCCTCTCTCTCTCTCTCTCTCTCTCTCTCTCTCTCTCTTTCTCTCTTTCTCCCTCTCCCTCAGTACTCTTCTCTATCTTGGTCTCTGCATCTGATCTAAAGAACATTGATGAGAGTCTGGCGTCTGGCATGTCTGGCGTCTGGTATGTTTTCCCTCTGATCTCAGACCAGTCATCCTTCTTCGTTCTCCTCACCTTCCAGCCACCCAATAGTCAATGGCCTGTCTGCTCATCGAGAGAGAGAGAAAGAGAGAGAGTGAGAGATGCCATTTGACAGCTTAGTCCTCTTAGAGATGAAAGGCAAACTGTCTGACAATCTCCTTTGCCATCTTTATCTACCGCTGTCTCTCTTTACCACCCGACCCCACGCCTCACTCCGCCCTTTCTCTTTTCATCTGACTGACTCTCTCTCTCTCTCTCTCTTTCTTCAATAATGTCCCCTTTAAAGCGAGTGAGAGTGGTGGATTGTGGGTCTATCCAGGGGGCCAGGCTGAAGCCCAACCGCAGCAGACATTAAAATATTCCGCCCAGTCATCCAGCCCTGTTGTGTTGGCCTGCCGCCATTTGTCTTTAATAAAGCTAAGTGCTGCTGATGTGTCCTTGGATGCCGAATGACTCTGACTCTCTCTCTGTATTTTAGTCCATTTTTCTCTCTCTCTCCCTCCCTTCCCCCTCTCTCTTGGTCTCTCTTATGCAAAAACAGTTGAATTACTACATCAAACCTGTCTGGCATTTCAACATGGCCAGGGCAGGTCCAAGGTGCCCTTGAGTGCCAGACAGACCAGACAGCTTGCCTCACTCATAAAACTGCATGGTGCCCATGCCAATACACCAGCGAGACAGCACACTTTCTGTTGAGTGTGTGTGTATGTGTGTGTGTGTGTGAGAGAGAGAGAGAGAGAGAGAGAGAGAGAGAGAGAAGAAAGTTTTTTTAGTGCAAGGTATAAGTCTTTGTCAGTCCATATGTGTGTCTATCTGTGTCTGTGTGTCTGTTTGAGTGTGTGTGTGTGTGTCTGTTTGTGTGTGTGTGTGTGTGTGTGTCAATGTCCATTGGCTTCTGTGTGTGTGGATTGGGGTGTAGTCTCGTCCTGTCCCCTGCTGTGTATGATGTGAGCGGGGCGAGTTACCGCAGGTGTTTGGTTCGCCTGTTGACCTCTGCCCGACCCCGAGTCTCTCAGTCTCTGTGCCCTCAGAATGCGTGTCATCAATTGTGCTTGCCTGCTCATATCTCTCAACACCTCCCTCCTCCATCCCTCCCTTCCTCCCTCCCTTTCTTTTCTTTTTTCTTCCTTACCTCTTTCTTTTTCTTTTTTCTTCCCCTCATACTTCCTTCCTTCCGAATCTCCATCTACCTCCACCTTTCTTTCCCAATTTCTTCCCCCATCGTTTCTCAACCCGCTGTGCTTTTCCCCACACGTCCTCTTCTGTCCAGCGCTAAAGCGGCCTAATATCATCATCCGTCCATCCGTCCGTCCGTCTCCAGAGACCTATGCCCACACAGCATGCAGGCGGTCCAGCGGGGGCACTCTGCTGATGGGGTCCCCCACCCCCCACCCCCCACCCCCAGCCTGCTCGTCTGGCCCCCAGCGGATGGCTCCTGGTCCAAAAGGGGAGGGCAGATTTATGCTGCTCCAGAGCGCCCTGCGACCTTCCCTCTCATAAGTATTCCCTCCTGAGACTCAAGGCATTACTGCAAATGGGCTTTATGGCCACCCTTTACAGGAGGCAGCATTAACCTAATTGTCTCTCTCTCTCTCTCTCCCTATCTCTCTTTCTCTCTCCCTCTTCCTCTTGCACACACACACTCTCACCCCCTTTCCATCAGATCTTTCATCTCTCTTCCTCTTGCTCTTTTGCTCTCTAACACACACACACACACACAGAAATTTGTATGCCTTTGTGAGGTAGCACATGTGTGGACATTTGTGAGTACTGGTGACACTGAATGAGGGAATGCATGCATGTGCATGTGTGTGTTAGAAGAGCCTAAGTGCATGAGTCTGTGTGTGTGTGTGTGTGTGTGTGTGTGTGTGTGTCAGCCACTGAGATTCCTTCCAGGCTGAGGTGAATGATAGGGCAGCTCTGTAAGTACGTCTAACCACACTCCCAGCAAAAACAAAGACACCACAGGGGAAATTCCCCCCCCCCCCCCCATCATGCCCCATCCCACCCCTCTCACACCCAAGCCTTAGTGTTAGTGCTATTGGAGACAAGACATTTGTCCTGGACATGTCGCCACTGTAAGCATATTTCAGAGCCTAACACGCCTATTCAAGACTACCCAGGCAACCGTGGAGCCAACTCTCTTTCTCTCTGATGGAGCTATCCACACACACACACACACACACTCAAAGATCCACCGACTCAAGTTTCAAAGAGTCTTTCGGTGAGGCCCCAGTGACAAAGCACCCGTTTCACCGCTGACAGAAACCAAACGGAGCCCAGCCAGATGAAATGGTGCTCAAAATTAAGGCTCGTTTACGCAAACGTACCAGACACACAGTCTACATCCAGACAAGCACTAAAGCCATCTGAGGGGTCTGCATTCAGCAGCTGTTATGTGTGAATATCTGGGGTGAATATGGCTATAATCTTGTGCTAATGTGAGCCTAATCTCATTGGCTCTTATTGTGGATTTATGATTTGAGCCTTAAATTTAGTATTTGATTGTTTTATGATACAGTCATATTGTTCTGTAACTACAAATGTTTTGTGTCCTTTTATGTTGTTTTTTATGGCAACATTTAAGGAATATATCTCAAGGGACAGATAAAATGCTGTTGTATTATGATATATGTAGTATATCCAGCGTGTTTCTGGTCTGCATCTGGATGTAATCCTCTCTGTGGCCTGGTCTGATCTGATCTATATTTGGTGTGTATCTGGCACTGAACTAGTGTCACTGCACTGGTCTTTCAGCTGCCCCTCACACAGCGGCGGTGGTGTGTGTATGCGGTGGTGTGTGTATGGGGTGGTGTGTGTATGCGGTGGTGTGTGTGTGTGTATGGGGTTGTGTGTGTATGCGGTGGTGTGTGTATG
>JAGFZM010000329.1:567247-584326 GCA_017657215.1 Limnothrissa miodon | reverse complement strand
TATGTGTTTATTTGTGCATATCTGAGCATGAGAGCAAGTGAGAATTCAATGAGAGAAAGAGTGATAGAGGGAGAAAGAAAGAGAGAGAGAGAGAGAGAGAGAGAGAGAGAGTAATAAGCACAGATAGAGAAGAAAAGTAGCCTATTGAGAGGACAGGAGTATTGTACTGGATCCTCCACAAATATATGTTGAAGAGGGCTTGCAGTACAGGAGAACAATGCAACTCTGCATGGTTATATTATGTCATTCCCTCATTTCCCTCTGAGTGGGTAGGGCTGATCCCCCAGGCATCATTCATCCCCTGTAGTAGTGTGTGTTTGCCAAAAGCACGTACCATTACCTGAATGACACTCAAAGCAACCCCAAAAAAAGAAAATTGTCAGCTGAGCTCAACTCAAAACTGAAAAAGAAAAGGAAAAGACCTGCCATCTCTTGTACCAATGTACTAGAAAGCAAAAAAACTTTCATGGATGGAGGGGGGAAGGGTAAAGAGAGAGGGAAGTCCACACAAAAGATTCCTCTTGACAAGGAGCGGCTCTGGCATTTGCAGATGCTGGGGCCTAGGGAAAACCTCTGGAATTGTTAATGAATGCTACAGCTTAACAGTTCAAATGTCAAATCAGGATGCATTTTTGATGATTGAATCTTACCGCATTACTGACTTTACTCCAGACTTTTGCAAATCAACAGGAAAGTTTACCCCGTTGAAAGACAAGTCAAACTATAGCTATACATATTATCTTTTCAGAAAAGCAACTTAGAAGACGTGCCATTTTGTATCAAATGTAATTTGACACTCTCATGTTTTCCTCCTCTTTGTTGAAGAATTTAGCGTGGTGGGCTACCTACGACCACCTAGGGGTTGAAGTAAACAAAAATGCCATGCCATCATGCCATGATTTCACAGGCCTTTAGCATATTGTGTCTCACTTACATAGTGTTTGCTGGGGTTTCTCCTCTTCTGCACATCTTGAACTGTTACTTCGTGAACGGTCCGTCTCGGCATGATGCAGTCAGACGTGAATTCACTGAGAATTGCGCTCCGGCTCAACAGCAATCCGAACTGATTCCAAAAGTATCCTTACTCACTCCTGTTACCATTCGCGTGTTGGAATCGCTTTGTAAAACTCTCGACTGCGTTCAATTCATGTGCATAGTCCACGTCGAGTTCCTGTAATACATTCGGCGGCTCCTGATTTCTTTTCCCCGTCCTGTTTGCTGGCCCGGGCCTGGACCAAAACTCCCAGCCTATCCTAGCTCACCGAGACTAATTCAATAGCTGAGAGGTCTACGGAGCCCGGCCCTGGTCAGCTCTTAAAGGAGAAGCGCACAGATGATCCCGTGTAGGCTATGAAAGTCGAGTCGGCAACAGGAGGTTTGATCTATGTACCTATGATTTAAGATGACTTTTTAAGACCAACTACAAAATCCTAACATCTTTGTTTTACGGATATCAAATTTGTGTTCACGCTAAATGTGTATGACGTCAACGAAGTCAAGGAAGTCTACATGCTGACAGTTGATCATAAAATCAAGGCAGTCTGCATGGCAGTTAACAGTGCATCCACATTAAAGTAAAGACTTAGTATACATGGCATAGTCAAATATATCGCTACTGACAAACAAGTGTAATGTGAATGTATTTGTATACATGTTTTGTAAATGAATGCCTAAAAAGTTAAAATAACCTTCATAAATTATGTGTTACCAACACCCATTACATCTCAGACATTTAAGAAATAGGCCTACTGGCTAATATTTTGCCATTTCTCTCAAGAAACACTAGACCATAAGTCATGTGTTGATTTTAGCCTTAAAGGTCCAATGTGTAGAAATGTCGCAAACCTACTATTTAGCCTTGCGCCACGCAGTTCAAAGTATGTATTACAGCTAGGCATGCTACTCCTGCTAATGTATTTCAAGATGCCGAATGCCTATGTAGCGACGCCAGCCATTCAAGCCTAGTAAATCGACCATTTAGAAGTTAATGGTGGTGGTAAATATTTATGAAAAGGCACATCTTTGTGAAGGGGTAACATAGACTTAGATTAGAACAACTAAAAATGCTACACATTGTACCTTTAAGCACGTCCTATATATGCAGATGGACGCAGTACTTTTTTTACAGTTACACAGCGGTTGCCCACAATCGTTTGCAATGACTTTAATTATACATTAACACATTTGTCTAAATGTAGCCTACTATTTCAAAGGAAACAAAAAACAACTCTTAATCTAACTCTGTATACTGGTGGTTTGTAACCTACTGTGTCCCAACTGACAGCTATAATGCATTTAAGGAAAAAGGTTAATCTTGACCAGATGCTTTTCTTAGTTTTTTTTTTTCTACATTAGGCTAAAGACTGTCTCAAACGTCCACCATGACAAATAATTAAAAGTCAGGCTACCACATGCAGGAGTTCAGCACGTTTCTGTTCCTACTTTAAAAGTCTGCCACAGAGCAATATTTACACATATCTAAGATGGCCTAGTCTGAAACATAAATCAAACATCTACTGCCATCTTGTGGCTCTTCTTAGCAAGAAAGTACAGAATTAATTTAGCATTAAAGTAAAGCGCCCCTGGTGGACTATGTCAAAAATGCATTAGCTCTTTACATACTGCATGCTCTTCTGAGGTCAAGAGTTCGGGAGTAATTGGCTATTAGAATCGAGCATGTTGTCCATCAAAGTCCTTCTCAGTGCCTTTTTTTAACACTAAGGAATGTGGCAAGACAATGCCCAGCCCTCCACAACTCTGCTTGTTCACTGCATGCAGTCCTCCTCATCAGGCTTACTGGAGGTACCAATCATGAACCTTAAAGCACCCATAGAACACATTTTTTGACCATCATAAAATAATAGCATATGCAAATTTGTGTGGCTGAAAGTGACTCAGAAGCACTGCTAGCGTGTTGTTTACAGGCTCATTTAAAAGGCTTAGAACGAAAATATTCGTAATTCCCCTGGCAAATTCATGAAGAAACAGAGGATTGGACCAGAAACGTTTCCAAACGATCTTTGGTTCAACCATGCGAATATGGGAGGTGTATCTTAGTGCTGCCGACATCAAGAGCCACCTCGTTTCAGATTGGCCTTTTTCAGCCCGGCCATTTCTAGCTTGAAATTCACATGTAGAACGAGGCGGAAGACAGCAGTTGAAGTTTTGCTATGGTCCATTGGATACCGTAAGCTACCTAAATTCAACAATAACAAGGTAAATGTGGTTTGACATTCTATGGGCACTTTAAAGGTGCCGTCAGCATTGCTGGTGAAAATGTTGTTTATGTTTATGTTTATATTCCTACAGATTCCTTGACCCACAAAACCTAGACCTAATACTGGAAAAAAAAAACATGCCTCAGCTGTAGTTTTTGGAGCTTGTGTATTTTTTTTGGATGCCCATGAAAACGAAGAGCTAGTATTGACGAATATAAGATCCTTTGAATCTGTTTAGAGAAAATTTAGCATTACTTTTCATTCCTATACAGATAACACCCAGATACTGTATATCTTTCCATAATGCTCAATAACTATTCACCAGCAACTAAAGTTATTGTCAGAGACATTAAAACATGGAAGGCAAATAATTAGCTATGTTTGAACTAAAGTTATGATTATAGGCCCTAAATAGCTGAATAACATTTTACCTCATCTCCAAAAGTTACTCAGGGACCTTTCACACTCATTTAACCCAAGAGTTGAAAACCTTAGGGTAATCCATGACCAGGACCTCACTGTGAATGGCTATGTAAAACATTTTTAAAAAGAATTCCTTTTTTTCCTATTATAAAAAAAATGCTAAGGTTAGAAAGTTCCTATCCTTTGAGGACGCTGAAAAAAAAGGAATACATGCATTAGTTACCCAAGGCTTGATTATTGCAA
The DNA here is from genome assembly GCA_017657215.1 of Limnothrissa miodon. Lineage (NCBI taxonomy): Eukaryota > Metazoa > Chordata > Actinopteri > Clupeiformes > Clupeidae > Limnothrissa > Limnothrissa miodon. The sequence continues at coordinate 580,442 of JAGFZM010000329.1, read as the reverse complement.
AGCTCTGTTCTCAGGGTGTAGAAATATCTGTCTTAAAGTACATCTAATAAAAATGCCTTGGCTCAAACACTCATTAGACCTAAAAAATATGAGCATCTCCTACTCTCAACCTATTCTCTCACTTTCTTACACTGGCTCCCAAAATTTTAAAATTATATCAATTTTGAAATACTACAACCTTTACTGTCCTCAATGACCTTGCTCCAACATACATTGAAGACTTGCATGTCCCTTAGACCCTTAAGATCCCAATATGTTAGTCTTATTAATAGGCTATCTACAATAAAAAATGTCAAATTGGACAGACCCAATGTTACCCCTGTCAGTCCCTTATTTTAACATTAGCCTAGGTCCTGCTGCTACTAAGACAATTCTTTTGTAAATGAAGCCATACAATATCATATGATTGAATTAAGCTAATGAATGTAATACACATATTTTTTATATTAAAAGTGTTTAATGTTTGCAAACTTAAAACACATCAACACACATCATTGTAATTACTGTTATCATTGATATATTGTTTCACATAAACATTTTCGCAGTACAATGTTAAGTGACAGGGTGGAATGCTCCATCAGATAGCATGTAACATCAAGCTTACTGACTCATTTCTTTACATGCTAACACCCCTGCCTAACCAAGCCTGTTTGACTATTCTGTCCACTGCTGTGTCAGATGAAGGCCGTGGGGTCGGACAGGTCACACATCTGCAGCTCCAGGTGGGAGGTTATGCCGGCGAAGCGCTCCTGCAGAGGGAGCAGGTAGCCCAGTGTGTCTCCCCGGGTGATGGGCCCCGTGTAGCGGTGGGGGCGGATGTTGAAGATCTTCACGCAGTGTGCTGCAGCACCAAAAAGCAAGAAGGCTTTGATGATTAATGCCTGCTAGCTTACATCTCATGTCTATCCCTTTCCATTAAGGAAGAACATGCTCTTCCCATGATGCATCATTGTCTCTGCTCTGTACATCCTCATTTCAGTAAAACTTATGTAAGCTAATCCGCATTGCTCGAAATGCCGTTTCCCTCTTTAATGATGGCCATTAGCGCGGAATGGTTAGGCGCTTTTTTTCTTTTGACGGGATTTCATAAATTCCAAGGTCCTGATGTCAAAGGCAATGAGAAGTTCAGGGAGATCTCAGTCCTCCTCTACGCTTTCTCCATAATCCTCCAAATCACTCGTAGCTTCCTCTCTAATGAGACATTAGCCCTGGACATGCCCCTGCACTAGCACTGTTCAGTTCCTGGGCTCATTTCTGTAATTGAAAAAGCATTAGTCGCTTGGAGTCCTCTACTATTCAGGGGAACTCATGCGTTTTGATGCCAGATGCATTTTGGCAGGGAGAACCGTATAGGCTCACAGACAACAGACTTACCGGAACTGGAGAGCTTAACCCCATCAAAATGGATCCCATCAACTCCACGGCGGCCAACAGGACCACCCAGCGTACCGGTGAAAGGTGCGTTGACGTTGCCATAATCATCACACACAATGTCCACTCCTTTGTGAAGAGCACCATTTCTGGAAGACACACATAGTAAAAGGCAGTGATATAAACACATGCTTTTGGAGGCGCTGTGGCTCTGCGGGCTAAGGATTCGTGCCATGTCTCCGGCGACCCGGGTTCGATTCCGGCCTGTGGTCCTTTGCCGATCCTGCACCATCTCTTTCTCCCATCTATTTCCTGTCTGTCTCTCCACTGTAACTATCCAAATACAAGGCAAAAAGCCCCAAAAATATCTTTAAAAAAAACAAAACATGCTATTCATCAAAATCATGCTATCATTTACTACAGCACTTATAAGCAAATCATGTAACGCTTCTTAGAACTTACACTTCGACAGGTGAAATGCACAAATGTCAATTATTTGGTTATTCCGGTTGCATCCATTCCTTTTCTTCTGATAGCTGCCAGCCTCATTTCTGGGGAGAATATATACTATGTATGCACTTTGAATGCCACTCACTTGTCTGTGTTGTGTATGCGGCCGCAATCAGACAGCAGAGTAAAACAACCTAGTGCAACCCAGACAAAGACTAATGACAGTTCCGGCAGGATGGCACACTTCTGCAGACATCGCCTCAGATCAGCCCTCACCGCATTCCCTCTGTGTGTGCCCGTTTACAGTCCTTCGGAGGAGAAACTTTGGAGCGCATACTTGCCAGGAAAATGATTTTATTTTTTGTTTATTTCTTTATTTATCTATCATTTCTGTGGCTTTCAGACAGGAGGCAGAAGAACAGAGGGAATCGGTGAATGTCGGGGAGGGCAGGCGTTCACTCTAGAGGTCCCTACCCTCATTTCAGCAATGATGAAAAAGAAGAATCAGCTCAGACACCTCTAAAGATGAAAACATCCTACTAATAACAATGATGAGACACAAAGGCAGCTGATATACAGCCCTGTTCACACTTCAAAGAGGGATGAATTCATTTAAATATAATCATGTCAATTACACATTAAATCATTTACTGTTTCAAGATGAGATAAACAGTTCTGATTGTGTGCCATTTAGAGTACTACAGTGAGTTATATACTGGAAATGTGCTGATACAAGTAGATGCTACGGTGACCATAGTGCAAGAGAGTGTCAATGTCAATGCAAGTACAAGTACATTGTCAGTGCAAAAAAGTGCATCAAAAACAGAGTAAAGTGTCTTTAAGCATAAATACACAAAATCCAACTGTATTGCTGGTAAGAAATACTGGCCTGAACTGTAGGAAGAAATAGCTGTAGAGAGGCCTGATCATATACTGTAAGAAACAACACAATAAACAACAATGGTAATACAAAGTAAATAGATTAAAAAGCCCAATGCATAATGCAGTCTTGAGGACCCAAAGACGAGGGACACGGGATGTGTGCTGTGATGAGGGCGCAATTGGCCAATATGGTCAGTAGGAGTAGGAGTAGGACAGTGCAGTGTGACTACATGCTAGGCCTACAGCACCTGAGACTATGCTCCGAGGGAGACACCAAAACTGTGTCCTCTCAGCTATATGGCTATCTCCAGCTAATAGGTTCATTTCCTCCAGACCTCGCACATTTGTGTTATCTATACATTGGTGTCTCAGGTGTTTTGGAGTCTTTGGTTGTTTTGGGAGGGATTAAAATAGTCTGTTCCAAAGACTTGTGTCCAGGCTACTGAAATACACCAGTGTAGTGTAAGATTGAAAACATTATACCAGTTTATAAGTTCTAAATTGAACACAGTGTTCTGCTGTCTGGTGTAGACCATTTCACTCATTCCAGTATATGATGTGTAGCCTAACCTTTAGAAGAGAAAAGCGGGATGAAATATAATCAGACAGCGGGAAGTTTGTGGGAGGACCATTTTTGGTTTGTGCGTGTGTGTGTGTGAGTATGTGTGTATGTGAATATCAGTGTGTGTGTGTGTGTGCATGCACACATGTGTGTATGTGTGTTTGTGTGGGATGGGCAGAAATGTCAAAGGGAAAATACCTGTCAGAGTTAAAGGCTCCACAGCCAAATCCATCGCAGGCTCTCACTCGATTGTTGTGGTGGCCAGCACAGAAGACCTCCCAGGCCCCTCCTGCAGAGTGATGAGAGAGAGAGAGAGAAAGTATAGCTTGTGTGACAAGTACAAAAAAAACAGACAACTGAAAAAAGACACTAAAGCAGTTGGAAATGTAGACATTCTAAGCACAGCTCCCCATGACGCAGAGAACCTGGCATGCAGCACTGGCGCCCTGTCGATCCAGCACACTTCTCCTTTAGGTATCTGCCTTGGCAAATGTAGGTGTTGCGTTGGCATATGCCGCTGACGGCAGTGCAGCCGGCGTCGTTCCGTGGCCCCGTCGCTTTCTTTTGACTCCGTGCCACTTTGTCTCTTCCCAGCCTAGTGCCTTGGCCTCGGCTTTGCCCGGGCCCACTCCTGACTCGGGCTGGAGCCGTGACTGCCACAGTATCTCCACCACCTCTGCCACCTCCACCAGCACCACCGCGTGCTTTGTTGTCGGGAGCCTCTGTTCCCTTTTGTTCTTTTTTCTTCTTGCGCTCTCTTTCCCTGTCAATCCCCAGGGCAAGGCCTAGCAACAGCACTTGAGATGCAAAGAGAAGAGAGAGAGAGAGAGAGAGAGAGAGAGAGAGAGAGAGGCCAGTGAGAGAAAGAAATAGCAAAGAATAGATGTGGGAAGAATACTGGATTACACTGCTGTTTTTTTTAGTTTGTGTCACTCTATGTGTCAAGGATAAACCAAGATTATCTCACTAGCTAGGGTGAGAGTGTGAGAGAGAGAGAGAGAGAGAGAGAGAGAGAGAGGGAGGGAGGGAGGGAGAGGGAAAACACTTCAAAGGGAAGGTTTACCATAAAGGGTCATAGAGAGTGTGTGAGAGGTTTTTTTCCTCCTTAACACCCATCCCCACAGAAATGTATATTTGATGATTCATTAACTGGCCTGGCACCAGTGACTCAGGCAGAGCTTCTGCCTGTCTCCCCTTGCCCAGAGCACAGGGGCCAGCAGGGTAATTGAAATGAGCTGCTTATCAAGGTGTTTTTCTCTCACACAAAGTAATTCTCACCAGACCATGTAATACAATGATAATCTAGACCCCCCCCCCCCCACACACACACACACACACTATAATTGCCTGCACTACCTTGAGAAGTCGATGGACACTGCAGAGAAAATGGGTTTCAATTTTACTGTGGTTAAATCTCTTAACACAAACACACATAAGAAAAGACGTGACACACACAGAGAGAGAGAGAGAGAGAAATAAACAAGAAAGAGAGAAACACTCACAGAAAGAATGACAGCCACATGTCTGCATACATTTATGTCTTATGCTTTGTGTAAGAGGCTATTCATTTCCCTGTGCAATAACAGCCAGCAGTCTTTTGTGCTATTGAAGTATCCTCTAAGATTAGCCATTCAAGCATTCCTAATGACAACAGAGGGGCATGAGACACTCAATTATGCTCCATGACTATTCGCCAATGCCATTAAGGTCTCCCAGTAGCCATTTCAATTAAGCATCATTCATGCAAAATTCACAAGATATGTATACACATATGCCATGGAAGCTGTTTTGCTTAATTCATATTCCTGCATTCACTGACGAATAATGCAAGGAGGTTGGTAAAAGTCGAACACTTGATTCAAAGCATCCAAAACACGTGTCCTGTTCTGGGAGTTGCAAACCTGCGGTGGTTTGTACTTACAGCACAAAAGCAGTGAAGTTTTCAGCAGCATTTCACGGAGCCTATGATCTGTGGTACAAAAAAAATATGTGAGGCGAAAGCATAGGTGAACGTGAAAAAAAAAAAAAAAAACTCTGAGCATTGAATGTTGAATGTCGTCTCCCCTCCCAAAATCTCATACATAACACAGCTTGCCTATTTCAAACTTTTCTCTGACTAAGAGCTTTCATTTAGTGTATATTTTTAGCCGTATCGGCTCTCGACTGAAACACTGTGCTTACCTGTCTGCTAAACTCCTGAACAGTAACAAAGGCTAGTCTGTGTGGAGTGAGGTTTTCTCTCTTTCTCTCTCTCTCTCTCTCTCTCTCTCTCTCTCTCTCTCTCTCTCTCTCTCTCTCCAATGTGTAGTCCAGTCCAGACCAGGCCACAGCAAGGTTTGCTTTAGTCAATATTGATCCTGGCCTGCAAAGACATGTTCCTCTTCCCATCACAGAAGGAGACCTGAAAGAGGTGTTGTGAAAAGTTATATAATATAAATGCTGAAGAGATGCAGATTGAAGTCTGCGCAGAAACCTCTCCCTAGTGCATGTGTGGGAGAGTTCCCCAAGCCCAAACTGTGATTACTGCGACTACAAACTGCGAATCATTTTCAACCCTTCTTGTGAAATGTGAAAGTATTCCTTCTTATCCCCTTCAAGGGAATGTACTGGAGTTTTGCAATCAAAACTTCTGCAACACAAATCCATGTCCACAGTGGCCAGAGGACATACAACATACAATTGCGTCCAGTAATCATCAGCATTTTCATCAGTGCTGTCATCATTATGGTTTCTGATATCGATTCTGATTTGATTACATCAGGAAATTCTGTCATCATTCAAACTCTCATGCCAATTCAAACTCATACCATGTTGTTTTTCTGGTGAGGAAAAAATAGTGAACTTTATAATCCTATCTGTTTTTACTAATTAAGCTGGTGAACTCAGATTGTGTTTCCTCCACTCCTCAGCCCAGCTCCTTCAAAGCCCAGGGCCTCTAGTCTGTTTCCTGGCCTCTGTTCCCAAAATAAACTATAGTCCCTGGACAGGATCTACAAGTATAGGCGACTAGAAGTATAGGTGACTGTTCTTTTGGGTGGGACATGTTACAGTATGTTCTGTATAATGTAGGACTTGGTAAGGTGGTCATGCAGTATGCATGCTGTATGGTATTTAGGCCCCACTTTCTATGCTCTGTCAACCTGAAGAACTGAGTAAAAATTTTACTACTATTGCTGCTTCCGCTACTACTCCTTAAAGAAAAACAATGAAAATAAACTAAAATAAATGTGACACCTGAGTGATAAGCATAATTACGTCCTTTGAAGTGTCCTGATACAGGGAAATAATGGACTGTAGAAGCAAATGTAAATCCCACACCTTTACTTCTGTATCCATCCACCTTTACTTCTGTACTTATCCATCCATTACTCCCCTATAGGGGTACACCTTTAATATACCATATAGTGAGGTATGAGTTTGAAATATATGGTCATGAAATCCATGAAATGCCGGCTTGAATATCACACACTCTGTCCATGTATGTGTGCACAGCCTAATACCCATTTTTTAATAAACATTTTGCGCTGAAAGGGTCATGTGAAGTTTGCTGCAAAAGTCCACAGAGTGAGATTTGTTTGACATTTCACTCTGCTCGTTCGCTTGCTCGTGCAGTGTTCTTCCTCTGGCATTTCAAGGAGAGGAGGAAGATGCCACAAGTGTTTCCTAGCAACAGGCCACAGAGCTCTCCCCTCCTGCTCTCTCAACCTCTCTTCACTTCTCTCCCTCTCTCTCTCTTTCTCTCTCTCTCCCTCTCAGTCTTTCACTCCTTCCCCGCCTTCTTCGAATTGCAGCAATGCACCACTTACTCCAGACATGAAATCCATTCTAATTCTCCAAACTCCCTCTGCCACGTACTGAGGGAAATCAAATGGTATTCATGCCTCAAAATCACACTGCTGAAAGAAGAATCACAAAAGTGCCCTTGGAGGTAGATAACGCAGAGAAATAGTATATTTAATTCATTTTCCTTACTCCAATCAGATCAGCCACCAGCTGCCAGACGTCTCAAAGACATGGCTATGATGTTTCACCTCTTCGTTAAGCGCAGTGATATCTGACACAGACAGATCTTATTTATTGAAAAGGAAAATGGATACCAATGGCAGGTAGCTATATACGTGACACATCATCTCTTGCTTCATAAAGTATTTTTTCTGTGCTTTTGCAGGCAACACCTGCAATTTGCCGTGAAGTTTGAGAGTAGAGAATAATCAAATAGTCACGTTAGTCACATTAGTACAGCAAGGGAGGTCAATCCAATAAGTCACAGATAGGGGGCAGTGTTTTGTCCCAGGGTTCTTCTGTTCTGTGTCTCTAAGGGCCCGAGCCCACTTCTGCAGATGATTGTGTAGATGTGTGTGGATGTTGCCAAATTGCATCTGTTGTGAGTTGTTGTCTGTTGTTGTAGTTTTTTTTCTACAGTCCATGCAGAGTGTGCTAATGACAACATTTGCATGTTAACACATCAAGTTGACTGGTATTTAGCAGCTGCTTTGAGGAAGTGAATCCAGGCTGCCCAGTTGTCAGTCATGACTAAAGTAGAACCCTAGCCAACTAAAGCGAAATTGCTCTGCAAGGCAGAGGCTTTCAGCCATGTCCTCAGATACCATCTTCCAGAGGCATTAAACATGCTAGCAAATGGGTGGGGAATACGGACTACAGTTCACTAAAACACAAGTTATCTATCGACACAAAAAGAACCAGGATTAGTAGAGGAACCAGTCAAAGCTAATAGAATAAGACATCATTATCAACACTAAAACAAGACTCCAATAAAATGTCTCCCCGCTGATCTGTGATGTCTGTGATGGTGTTGTGGGCCTGATTCTCATAAGAGTTTAAATGCGCATTGTTGAGATTATTCCATTCTGAGCGCTGCTCTCTTTTCCCTTGTTGTGATAGAGGAGTGGCTCCATTTGAAAGCAAATCGTGATCACAGCGGCACCCTCAGTTATGGCAAGCGGTCAGAATGAATGAGGTGAGATGTTGCAGTGGACAAGAAAGGTGACCTGGCGGGGCCGGGGGTGTGTGGAGGGTGAGGGGGTGGATGGGAGTTATTATGGTATGCCATAGCCCCCTCGGAACAGCAGGTGAGGAACCGACAGCTCCTCAATCTGCACAACTCCTCCAGGAGAGAGAGAGAGAGAGAGAGAGTGTGTGTGTGTGTGTGTGTGTGTGTGTTTGATGGAACAGGTGAGATGAATGTCACACACGTCGCAGTCAATCACATATTGATCAAAGGCCACAGCGGGCCTCAGGGGACGGGGGTGCGACGCCGGCCCCCTTCCGGGTCCACCCTCAACCAGGCCCTGCTGGGAGTGTGACTCACCGTGGGTGGGAGAAAAGGGAGCGGACAAACACACACACACACACACACACACACACACAAACATGGTTTGGGGAGGGATTGGTTGGACAAACACACACCCACATTTTAACATTTTAGACTTGGGGGGGGGGGGATGAAAACACTCACACTCAATCCCTTCCACACACACATACACACACACACACACACACAGCTTTGATGAAGAGGAAGAACATGGCAAAGTGTCAGAATGAACAGGAGGGGTGGCCTAGAGAGAGCTTTGGCTCACAGTCGGAGACAACCTGTGGTGCACCCACACCTATCACACACACACACACACACACACACACACACACAGTGTAGCTGATGAGATCTTTGTGTAAAACCTTGAGGAGGTAACTCAGAAAGAGCTGGATCATTCTCTTGGCTATTATCTCCATGTAAATAAATATCAGAAAAAAGACCAAAGACAATAAAACATCAATAAACAACAGGTTGCAGATGGACACTACAATCTACAATGCCAGACACACATACAGACACACACCAGTGAAAACATACATGAGATGATTCATGAGACACTTGACACACACACACACACACACACACACACACACACACACACACATACGAATACAGCACTTGGGGATGCCACATGAGTTACATTAGCCCAAAGAGATCAATTCAAACTCCAGAGCTAATTAATTTTAATCTTGAGCTCGGGAATACACCCGATTTTAAAGCAGCGCTCATTAAAAAAAGAACACCTAATTACATTTGCGTTATATCTAATTACTGTACTTTCACATCCAACTTTGCTGATAAAAGTGCCGACTTCAGTAATAATTACCCTTTAAGAACACCGATAGCATACATAATTTTAAGTACGCAGTCTCTCCCCCTCATCTGATGGCCTTCATCCAGGGCAGCAGGCACACACGCCCCATCTGGAGAGGCAGACCATTGCATATTTAATCTCACTGTTTTGTAAGAATGTTTGACGGACAAATGTAATATCATGCCAGGGACGCGTAAGTCCAAATGATTCCCTCATTCATCCCCCGAATAAAATGCCCTCATGAAAAAATGTCATTGCCTTGAACATTTTTTTGCGATTCAATAGCCACCCACCTTTGGCTCTGATCGGATTGGCGTTTTGTCCGGCCAAGAATGACCTCCAAATGTTTTGTTTGTTTATTTGTTTTGATTGAGTGGTTTTAACCTGAATAAATAATCTGATTGAATAGGCTGAGCTTTGGGCTGAAAGCTGGAGAGAAGCGCAGTCAGTGCGGCGCCGTCATCCTCTGCCTTGCTTCTCCTCTAGGTGGCAGAAGGGACTCGTAGGTGGGAGCACTTATGGTACCTATGTGTGTGTGTGTGTGTGTGTGTGCGTGTGTGTGTTTGCTTTCAGATGGAATTCAGAGGTTAATTACTAAGATTCTTCATGCGAGGGAAACTGATTTAAATAACCCCCCTAGAAATTGTTTCGTTATTAATAATTGGCACTATCACTTCTTTCTTTTTCTTTTTTGTTTTTTTTTTTCTTTCTTGCTTTCATCTGGTGGCATTTTTATTCTCTATTTAAATGAGAGCTTATGTTCCATGGCAATGAGATGTGTGCAGCTCATGTGTGGCTCACAACGTGGTGCCTTGGCAAACATGCCGCCCCCCCTCCACCTCTCCACCCCACACTGCTGACATTTCCAGCAATGGCTGTGAACAGAGTCGTGCAAATCCAAAAGGAATGCTAAACAGTCTTGACTATTTTAAGGCAAGAGCTTAGGAGGGCATGAATCAGGAGCAGTATCAATGCACAGTAGCCCTCCCCCGCCCCCTCCTCCAAAAAAAAAACTTTGGATCCCCTGTCAAAGGTGTTATAGGTTAAAGGCCCTAAACTAGGACTGGGAAAAGAGTCCTAATAAGGTGTCTAATGTCTAGTGTGAGAGAAGTTCAGCAGCAGGCAGCGAGGGCTGTGGTGATGGCTGACAGCCGTGCGTTAGGACGAGGTGTTGAGTTTCTGTTGCCGATCTCGGGAACAAAAAGTTGCGAGGAGCTGCGCCTCAAAGTAAATGTCCACAGAGGCGGAAGTAAGAACTTTCACACGGAGCTCAGACGGAGAGAAGTCAAGCAGAACAAGAAGAGAACAGAACGGAACGCAACGCAACAGAACTGCACGGCACCGGTGTGGAGCGTAGCGGAACAGAGCAGAGCGCGCTGAGAGAGAAGGAGGGAGATGGAGCGCCTCGAGAGACGGGCTTTTTAGCAGCTCCATTTTTGGCGCACGGAGCCGAGAGGTGTCCCTTTGTGCTGCAGTCATGCCCCCCTTTCTCCTCCCCCTCCCCTCATCACCACCTCCACCCAACCACCCACAACCCCCACCACAATGTGAGAGAGGAAACCTATTTTGCACTTTGTGGCTGGAGGAGTGTGTCTTTCTGTATGTGTGTGTGTGTGTGTGTGTGTGTGTAAGTATGTAGTGTTTGTGTGGGCGTGTGCATGTGTATGTGTGCATATGTGTGAGGCACAGTCATGTGTGTTGTGCTGCGCTGTGCTATGTTGCGCTGGCGCTGGTGTTCACTGCGTTGCGTTATGTTGCGCTGGCGTTGCGCTGGTGTTGCGCGAGGGTTGGTGTTCGCTGATGAGCGAAACTTAAGAAGGAGCAGGTCCAGTTATTCCACAGGGAACTGCTCCCTCTCACACTTCAAACACACTGGCTTGTGCCATATGCAGAAGTTCTCTGGCCACACGGCAATGGTAGGGTGTATCAAGGGGGGGGTGGTGCATCAGTATAGAAACCTTGTGGTGGAGTTCAGGGGGCATGCCCCGCCTTTGCTGCCTGTCACCACTGACAGAATGTCGGGGGGGAATGTCGAGACGGTCAATACTTGCAAGTACCTGGGGGTACAGCTTGATAATAATCTGGACTGCTCTGCCAATACTGATGCTCTTTACAAGAGAAGGCCAGAGCAGGCTCTTCTTCATTAGGAGATTAGGGTCCCTCAACGTATGCAGCAGAACCCTTCTCATGTTCTACCAGTCTCCCATGACCAGTTTTCTTTTCTATCCTGTGGTCTCAAGTCAAGTCAAGTCCGTTTTATTTGTCAATTTCTTCACATGTACTTGACATACAAAGGAATCGAAATTGCGTTTTACACTTGTCCCATGCGTAGACGTTGACGACAATAAAGTGCAGATGCAGATGGTCTGTTGGGGAGGCAGCACGAGGAAAGTGACTGACAAAGTCCATTCCACTGAAACTGCAGTTGGCCCAACACCTCTCCAAGCCCTCAACACAAGAATCACAAAAACATAATTACATGCATACAGTCATGAACATATGTACACCATCCCAATGCCAGCCCTCTCTCTCCCTCAGTCACACTCCAAAAAGGCACAATGTACTGTAACAGGTCTGGGGCCGCTCCAATACGCTCGGATGGGATACTGTAAATGATCAAATATGGCCGTGGTTCTCCAGACAGTAGGTCTGAGGGGCCCGTCGTCCAACCAGGAGGCCAACTTCAGAGACTCATGCCCCTTCATCCATCCATCCGGGACCATGTGGAGTGCAACGAGAGCTTTTGTTTTACCCAATCGGATGGGCACCTTTATCGTCGATCTGCAGGGCAACTCTCTCACGCACCAGCGCCTCGCTACACCTATCTTGGCAGCTCACCTTGACTCTTTCGGGGGCGGGTGCAATAAATCCTCCCTTATCATGTCTCAAAGCCGACCAGATATATGACTGTGGGGTCACGCTGAAATATGTACTGCGCCCAGAGAGAGATACAGGGGGAAAGAGAGAGAGAGGGAGAGAGAGAAAGAGAGACAGGGTAGGGGGTTCAGGAGACAGAGAGGGGGAGGGAGAGAGAGAGAGAGTGATAGAGGGTAGGGGCTTCAGGAGAAAGAGAGTGAGGGAGAGAGGGAGATATGGAGAGAGGGCAGCAGAAGGTAGGACACCTCCCTCAGAGGAGTCATTTATGAGGATCAAACACTGATAGACAACACAGGCAGAGACAGATAGACGTCCACAGGGCAAACGACTGCAGCCACCCCCTGGTTTATGTTATTCAATTGTGTTTTAGGCCACCAATGCAGTGGCATTCAGTGGACAGTGCAGATATGTTTGTTCTTGTAGTAAAATGAATGACTAATATAAAATGGCACCTCTATATTACATGGCTGAAAACTTGGTTGCCGTTGGTTACATGCAAATGTAGGAATCTGAAGATTTAATTGATAGACAGCTTGAGAGGACAATAAAAAAGTCCGTTCTGCATTCTAAAGTAGTCATAAAAACAATAAAAATAAAACACAGCTTAAACCTACAATGTGACACCGGAGACATTTATGTGCCTGTCTTGACATTTTTAGTACCCAGAGACAAACAAAAGAAATGTTATTTATTTGATTTTGAGAAAAAGCAATAAACAACAATCACTATAAAAGAATCTCAACTATTGGTTGCAATGCCTGGAAAAAAAGCCCTTTGTGGCACTTTGCTGGAGGCTGAGAGTTAGAAACTAATGTGAAAGGCTGGGGCTGGGGTTTGGGCTGAGAGGCTGGAGCTGAGAGGCTGGAGCTGAGAGGCTGGAGCTGAGAGGCTGGAGCTGAGAGGCTGG
>JAGFZM010000329.1:476803-553288 GCA_017657215.1 Limnothrissa miodon | reverse complement strand
TAGTTGGATACCCTTCACATGGCAGGAAAACTAATCAAAGTATTTTTGAGGGGTATTGTGATGTTAAGGTCTGAATTGCTGATTGTGTCAAACTTAAACTGAAGCTTTTCACTGAGTTTGGGAGAGAAATCTTTAAACGCCTTTAACCTCCTCTGCGAAAGACTGTTCCGCTCTGTTGAGACATTACAAAAGAGATTATTTTCCCTTTATCTGCAATTTCAAAGCTTCTAAATGATGTGAGATTTTGAAATAAAGTGTCAAAACTTGATTACATGCCACCTCTAGACCAGCAGTGTACGCTGTGTCTGGAACCAAAGAGGTATGACGAAACAACAAACAGACAAACATAAATAGTCAAAATATAAAATGGATCAAATTCACTGGCATGGAATACCCACTTTTTCTGGTCTTCTTTTACTGTGTACTTCTGAGAACTGAAGTAGTAAACATAAAGTACACACAAACACACACACATGTACAAACCCCCACATAAGAGCATCAGCAGGGCTAAATACCAGTCACGGACAAGAACCGGGAACAGTATAGAGCTAGAGGAAATTTGTAATTTCCCCTTGACAGAGTTTGGCCCCTGCGGACAACTGTACTGGTCTCCTTCCCTCAGGTGCAATGTGGTCTCCCGCAGTGACTCCACCTGACTGCCGCCAGCTGCAAGCCTAAAGTGCCTGCATGCCTACTCTTGAGTTCCTTCTGAGCAAAATTTCTTTCTTTTTTTGTAGGTCACACTGGTTGAGCGCACTTGCTGTTAAAGTTAAAGTGTCTGGATATCTCCCCTCCAGCTGTTCCTGAGATGGCTTGTCTTTCTTCCCTCTCCGTGGGGTATTCCGTGTCAGTGACTAGAAGATGATGATTCTGACAGGCAGGCTAATATGACATACGAGAAAGAGCGCACAGCTAACATTTGTAACAGTCATGTGAGTGACAGTGATAACATTTCTCCTGTGCTCTCTCTCTCTCTCTCTCATTTAGCACTGCACAAAGAATCAGGTGACCTAACACAGGTCAAAATCTTAGGTAATCTGCGGTGGATCTGTGAAACTCTAGCTATTGCCATTGCTAAGCATCGAGTCTAAATTTATATTGGCAAAAGGTTGAATTGGTTTAGCCAAGTTAGGGCCTTGGCTTAAATGGCAAGTCCTTTTGTGTCTAACATGTGCAACCTTGTATATCTGGTGAGGACTGACAGACTAATCAGTTCTTGCAGCTACCTGTCAGCGTCAGGTTCTCTGCACCGGCTTTAGGTGTGGAGAGCCTAACTGTGGAATAATTACCCAGGCAATCCTCTTGTTCTCTCCCCCATCGCTTCTTCCTTCCCCCGGCCGTGCTAACGCATTTGAAAGGATGAGAGATTGATCTACCTTCTCCTTCATGGGGGACTGAGTTGGTTCACTCAGCCTGGACCAGATCACTCCCTGGCACTGATTACAGGACAAATAAATCGGAACTGATTTAGATCAGTCAAGTGTGATTGAACAAGAGCTCAACAGGCAGGGGAGTCGTGTGGCGTATCGATTGGCCCTTAGCACATGCTAATGTCGTGCATAATCAAGCGTGATGGACCAGCACAGACAGTCTCAGCTGACCTTCTGATCAGAGCCATGGCTCCTGCTAGAGGACACTAGGACACTGTTGGTTGAAAACATGGAGGAAGACAAATGATTGCCAAAACAGTAGTGTTGAGACTGACCCCAGGCAAATGCATACATGCACTGGATGATATGGCTGTTTTCCTGACAACTTTTAAGTCAGAGTTTTAGGGGTTTTTTTAATATCAAGGACAAAGATGGTAGATAGGCGGAGCAATGTTTATTCCTTTGGGAGTAAAATGGGGAACTGTTGACATCTGCATATATAGGTGTCCTGTTGATTAACGCTAATTTAGTGGAAGCGCTAGGCTAAATAGTTTTTCGTTATGAAATTAGATCTAGTATCTTTGTTGAGGCTATATCAATGTATCTTGAACATTTTTTTAACAGTGCTTTGGAACAGTGCTTGGCAGCATTGAATGACATAGCAAGCATCCTTCCCTGACTTTGAGTAACAGTGATACAAGCAGAAGTAAAAAAGTGCACACACACACACACACAATTATAGATGCAGACACAGTGATTTGGAGATACAGGTAACAAACATATTCAAATAACACGTAGATGCATTAACAATCAAACACATGTGCGAGCTTGCCTATATCCATGCCTATTCCAGATCCTCACATGACAGATGTTAGCCAGAATGAGACGGTTGCGGTTGCTACTTTTTGCACTCACTATTTGTGAGCCTTTGTCCTACTCTGTCATAATGCATCTTGATGCTTGCAGTTGCAGGAGTCAGACAATCTATAAGGTGGTAAACAGTATAGACAGCTCTCTGCTGGATGCTAGATCACATGATCAAATATTCTGCATGAAGGATGATGCCATAAATACTCACATAACAAAATGCCTGAACACATGAAATACTTTGGTTTCCAAGAAGCTAGAACTGTACTGGATGCATATTTCATAATATTTGCATACTGTGTGTGTGTGTGTGTGTGTGTGTGTGTGTGTGTGTGTGTGTGTGTGTCACTGAAACATTTAAATTCATCAAATCATATGAAATATTAATTAACCAGTGCCATACTTCTGTATAAATCAATGTGTGTGGATCTAGTGATGTACATTTTTTCTTTGTTGTCATGACATTCTAACTTTCCCAACTCCAAATCTATTATCATTCACTAATCCAGTTATCCATCTTTTAAAATTAAGTATATGGCCACTAACTGAAGTGAATTCATCAATCAACCATTTGTCTACAGCTCCTCGTGCTTTGAGTAATTTAGCACTGCTGTTGTGTTCTAGCACCCCAAAGCTTCATAACAGTGAATTACGCCAGTATGGTGGCCACTGAGGTCATTTAGAATGCTGCCTTTCTTCTCTGCGTCTTATCATTTAATAGAAACAAGCTCATGACATCAGATTAGTCAGGAGCATCTTTTGCCTTGCTTGAGGAACGGTGAGTGTGCTTGAATATACATTTCTAAAAGCTGGATGTGTTATCTTGCAGCACCTTCCATAAAGTCTTATAGTGTCTTAGCATATTGGAGTTATTTGAATAATACTGTAGGGCTACTTGATACAACAGGGGTAGAAAAGAAAACATCAAAAATAAATACTGAATAAATAATAAATCAATAAAAACAATATGATAAATGGTAGATTCAGTTTTTTACAAGCTTCACTTGTACAAAGACCCAGCTGTGAGAGAGAATCTGTTAAGATGTGAAAACAGCATATGCGTCCATACTGCAACAGCACTTACGGAATATTCTAAACATCAAAGACAGACTAAATAATTAATGCACAGTTTACCAGTCTTTCCGAGGCCATAAGTCTCAGAGACATGAATGGAGTAATTTCGTCAATAGTCCTGCCGTAGGACATCACGCGGTTAAATAATTCAGCGGCCTTGTCCTTATCAACACAGAACGATGAGTCAAGCAAAGAGAGAGAGAGAGCGCAGGCGAGAGCGAGAAGGCGTGAGAGACAATTCTGAATGCCTTATGTTCCCCGACAGTGGGTTCATAAATCAGGAAAAAGCGAAGTTACGCAATATCAGCAAATCAGAGAACTTTCATGACCCCGTTGCTGCCAGTGGTTACACGCAACATCCGAGCATCGTGCTTTAACATTTTCAAACTTGAAAGGGCCGACATTAATTAGCGCAGACCCTGTGTGCCTTCAAATGGTGACTGTTTTTCGTTTCGTTCAGAAAGTAACACTATTTTTCTTTTATTCGTCAACCTGTTCAGGGTTATTTGAGTGGGTAATAAATAAATGGAGAAATAATACAATAAACAAACAAATAATGAATTTACACATGTGTGTTTACCAACATCACGTGTGAACAAAACACACATACAGATTCCTTTCTATGATAAAAAAAACAAAGAGATGATGAGGACTAACACGTGTAGGCCTAGGTGTGTGTCACTGTCAAGCTTTCATGTTGGCACAAAAGCAGATGAGAAGGTAGTGTTAAGTGTCTTGAGGTGAGGGCATAGATTGGCAGCTTTAAAGCGAGGAGCAAGTGAGGACACCAATGGTCATAAAAAAGCAGCAGCATCAGCAAAGCAACGGCGTGACAGAAAGCTGTCACAATTAACTTTCAGAAGGCAGGAATATGCATCACACTGGAGGGTACACACACAGGCACAGACACACATACACACACAGAGATTGGTGTACAAAGGCAGGAAAATACACACACACACACACACACACACAAATAAAAGCTTGTGTTCATAGGCCCGGAACCAGGTCTCACACTCTGAGACAGCATCCTCTCCAAACAGCAGAGATGATTGACATAATCATTCGAGCAGAGGTCATTTACTTACAAATAGCTTTCATGGATCACAAACTATGAGAGAGCTGATTTATCTGCGGGGACTTGAGATGCGCCATTGCCGCCACCGCGGTGTGTGCCTGGAGTTTATTTGATTCCCCTTCATGCACCCGAGTTACTCTTTCTCTTTCTCTCTCTCTCACTTTCCTTTTTTTAAGGGCAACTTTCGCTTTTAATCTGTATGGAAATGGCTGCTCCTGGGCAGTGATGAAAGCATTTAAAAATAGGGAGTGAGGGAAACAATTTACCAAGGAAACTGACCGTCCAAATAAAAGGCCCGTATGTTTGGCCTGTGGCCGTGGAGCCATTCAGTGGGACGAGGGAAGGAGAGAGGGGGAACGGGGGGGGGGGGAGAGGGGGAGGGTGGGGGGGGGGGGTGTAAGGCTAATAGAGATGCCTTTTTTGGGGATAGTATTTGTCCTGACACCAAGGACATCACTACACATTGACTCTGCTTATCTTCGTCCAACACTCCAAAGCCATTTTAATAGATTTCTGGAGAAGATGCTTGAATGCATGAGTCAAAGGCTTTAAGTGCCCTCTCTATCAGGCCTGTGAGGCTGATACGCTCTCAGACACAGAACTTCAGTGCACCCAAGATCACCTTGGCCCATGGTGTAATATATAAAGCAATACTGATACACTTATGGATGTACATATATCACTTCATTTAAGCTGGAGGTGAAACGTGTTTACATGTTTACATGTTTAAAGGTTTTACATAATGTTTCCCCATATTATTATCATTTAGCAGTAGTTGCCCTAAATGAGTCATGCAGTATGCAGCAGTGGATAACTCAGGAGCCATTTTAGGAAAGGTGTTAGCACAGAAGGAGTTAGCACAGAAGGCTTTAAAGGTAAAGAAAAGGTAAAGGTAAGCCTGTATTTGTAATGGATTATGGACAACTGTGTTCAGCACTTAAATCAAACCTGGGACCTCGGAGATGAGTGAAAAAGTTCAAATGTGTAGGTCTGTTACCCCCCTGTGGGATTTAAGACAGGAAAACAATGTTTAATTAAAAAAATGGAAACATGTCAAAGTCTAGTATTACAAACCCAGAGTAGAAACCCAAGAAAAAGTATTACAGAGAGAAAGGTGTTTATTGCAATTGCGTTTAGAGCATTAACCACTTTGCGTATCATTGGGTTTTGTTTTCATTTCAATAGTCTCTGTAAATAGCGAGCAGAAATGTTAAACTATTGATCAAGCATGGCTTCATTTATGGTATATAAAAAGACATTTTAAAACAGGCGACATTTAGAGCACACACATATACATAAAACTGTATGTAAAGACCCTAGCAGAGCAAAGCCACCATACATCTTTGGTAGGTGACTCAACGGTTCAGGTCAAGTGGCGGTCAGACAAAATCTCTGGGAAATTATTATTATATTGTGTTCTTGAACTACTTTGACCCCCACAGCACCAACTGTGGTAGCCTCCAGTATTGGCTGACTACCCTAACTTTTTATCACTAACCCTAACTGAAGTTTTAAAGAGGGGCAAAGCAACATTCTGTTTTTCTCTCTCACAAGCTCCCTCTAAAGACCGCTGTATTGCATTGTATTGCACTGCATTCTATTGGAGGCGGACTGCGCTGCTGCACATTGCAAGTGCTGTATCTACCGCTATTGGCCACGGTGGCGCATTCTACACCGTTCGTTTGCCGTGTAATGACTAATTTTACCATCCTAAACAGTATGAAACGGATTAATTAAATGAAATGAATGTTGCATTGTGGGCCTTTAACAGATGCTTTTCACATGGACGTAAAAGACGTAAAAAAAAAAAAATCATCAACACTTTGCATTTTTCTTGCCTCAGTTTCAACAATTTGGGAGGTGTTTGTTTTTTTGAATAATTTTAGAAACTCTACGAAAATGCTTCTTATTCTTATTTTTTTGCTTTACAAACACCCACACAAAACATCGGCTTGCCTGGTACACCTTTAATATGGATGAGTGACAGGCTTATAATGTCTTTAGTTTTGTTTGTGTAGAGAGTACAGCCAGTAAGTACCGTGAAAGGCATGATAGTTTTTTGAGGCCGTGGAGAGAAGTTTCAGTCTGTGCCTATTTGTGGTGCGCAGCTGTGAAGTTTGGCTCTTGCTGACGCTAATAGACCCTTGGAGACAGCCGACTGCAGACGCTCAGAGGAAATAGCTCACTCCTGCTCTTGCAGATGAGAGAGAGAGAGAGAGTATCTTGAATACCTTATTCCACCGGGTTGAAAGAGAAAGAGGAAATAAAATAATAATATTATTAAAGAAAAAAACACAACAAAAAGAATATGAGATGAGGACATCTGAAGTTTAAGTAAATCACCAGTGAGATCTGTCAGTGCTCTCTGGCTTCCTTTGATTAGCGCAGGTGGATTTAGACGGCAGGTTAAAGTAGTATGACACAGGCACTGCAAATGTCTTTCATGGCCCTTCATTTGCTCATCTCAGTGACCTTGACAAGCACAAAGGAGAACAAACAGCAGTCCAGCTGTAACTGAGACACTCGCATAGACGAGATCAATATGCTCATTGTCCATGTAATTAAGATTTCTCTGACCCATATTGGCTGGAGTCATTTCACCCTTACAAGCCATTTGAATTCAACTGAGTTGACTGAAGCCCTCTCTTTGTAGAGATACACTTCAAAGCCATTGCCCTGTCAAGATCACATGAAGTTGGCACACACTCGATTACTAGTTGGTCTGATTGAGTTGCCTAAACAAGGACAATGTGAGGAGTGGTGAAGGACAGACATAAGGACCATCTGAGGACCAAAGACCATCTGAGGACCAAGGACATTAAAGCAGGGCTAAGCAACGTTCTGTTTTTTCTCTCACAAGCTCCCTCTAAAGACCGCTGTATTGCATTGTATTGCACTGCATTCTATTGGAGGCGGACCGCTTCTGTTGAACATTGCAAATGCTGTATGTACCATTGTAGGCCACAGTGGCACATTCTACACTGTTCGTTCGCCGTGTAATGAATCATGTTAGCATCCTAAACAGTATGAAACGGAATAATTAACTGAAAAATGTTGCTTAGTGGGCCTTTAAATCAACCAAAATTGAAGTATAGGTGCCAATTCTCCCATTTCAATTCCAGGCTTCTGTGAAGGGTCAAACCTTCCACTTTAGGATGAATTTCAGAAGTGATTAAAATCCTCTCTTTATTGTCATCCTAATATGAAAGGCATGGCAAAGCCTTGTAAATGGCTGCAAATACTGTTCATTTACTCAGTATTCCTCCTCACATGGTTAACCACTGACATAGAGAAATAAAGGCTATGTTCAGACTGCCAGCCCAAATCCATTTTTGCATACCATGTCCTGAATTTTCGATAGTCTGAACAGCAGAAAACCACATTAGGCCTAAGTGGGATTTTCCCAAATCTGGGAATATGGAGGTGGTTTTAATGGCAATACCAAAATGATTTTTCTGGATCTGAACAATCTAACCTCTTCAATAGGATTTCAACATGTCCTTTTCATCATTTGTAATATGGCACAAACCACCACACGGAACACCATATTGCACAATTATTTCTATTCGGTTGACTATACCCTCTAATCAGCTAACTAGCTTAAGTTACTATATGTGTATATGACACAGAAGTCAAACTGCATTATGTCCCATTCTAGAGAGGGAGAGAGAGAGAGAGAGAGAGAGAGAGAGAGAGAGAGGTGCATGTGTGTCTGTGTTATCACACAGCATGTTGTGGCACCATTGTCATGTAAATCTGAACACCTCTGTAATTTCAGTGGCTCCACTCCCATTTGTTGGCTCCTTCTCCAAAGGACTCTGGGAGTAAAAGGTGCCTGTTGAAGGCTGGCCCTCGCTATCATCTCCTGCCGAATAGGGTGGGTTATTAATACCAGCTATTCATATTTAATGAACTCATTTCAATTTTAATGACACCTTTTTCTTTCTTTTCTTTGAGCAAGCCAAGAAAAAAAATGGCTCCAAACTCCTTTGTCAACCTTATTAACACCTGCACAATGTTATCGGCCTCTGAAGTAACTCCCGCTCACAACATTCAAAAAGAGAACTTCATATATAATAGTAAATTATCCAGTCACACAAGATAGGTCCAGTTAAGTACATATCAGACATTATACAATGGTTAAGTTTGGTCAAATTTTTTAGCAATTTCTGATTGGACAGACACCTTCTACATGTCACAGTTAATAATCACTCCACATTGACATGACTACAATCATACAAATGCGCCAACTTAATTGTTGGAACTAATTTGCAATAATTGATAATTATGAAAGATAGATTTTGAGTTATCATTCATCACTTCCATAATGCTCTTTTCTCATGTTATGTCTGAGCAAGATAAATACGTCTGCATCTGAAAGCGCTTGCGAAGCAGCAACTGTACTGCTCCTGCTGTTGCCTGTGACTTTGGTGTGAGTTTAATGTTGTATAAAATGATTAGAGGAAAATAAACAACAATTATGTCAGCTGCTTTGGTCAATGATGGGTTACTAATGATTTACCTTCCATTATGCTTTCATTCAGCTATTGAGGCCTGTGAATGCAAAGCTATTTGCAGAAATCAATAAGTTATTATCCCATTACTAAGTTTAATGTGCAGGAAGGGAAAGCTAATTCTAAATACATTGACGCAAAGTGCAGTTTATAACAACAATAACAATATCCCCCATATACACACACGTGGGCAGGCACACACACACACATTTTAATATTTCAGCCATTCAGCAGCTTGTGTGTGTGTGTGTGTGTGTGAAATCCTAAAATAAGTTTAGTTGATACTGATGCGTCTGTTAGTGGAGGATAAATTAAAGATTGATCACAGATGATCACTTTTCATCACAAGAGACACAAAAACAAGATCAGAGAACAACTTAGAAGCTATTGCAATGTCTTGTTTGAACAAAAATAAACAAACGAAAATTGTTTGTTGTAGAAAGGATTTGGGTGTGGTCTAAGTGTTAAATTATTTGCTTTTGTCACTTGTAAACATGTCATTTTTACACAATCTTCCCCTTTGTTTGCTACAGCGAGGGGGCCCATTCACATTAATATTGCTTATATGCCATATAGGTCTATACAAGTATGTGAGAGGTGTGCTAACTGTGATGGGTCAGATCATTTGTTATATCTGTGAAGCTGTTACATGTTTAGTGCCTAATGTTTTCTGCCTTTTTTATAGCAGGTGTTATCCAGACCATAGTCAACTGAATGAAGATGAAGCATTTACAAAAAATTGAATAATTATTCAAAAAGCAAAGATCAGTTTGATGCTTAATGTCTTTCTTAAACTTTTCACATCATTCAGGAGTATGTCAGTTTGAAGATGCTGACAGATGTTTTTTTTTTTCTTTTTTTCCTCTCTCTTCTCACATTGGAGAGTTTACTTTATCTTTCATATTGGTTACGACAACATGCCACTGTTATCGTACAACTTTGTACAACTTGAACTTGAATTGATCTTCCAAGCTGTCTCTTATATATGATATATAATATATTTATAATATTCACACTTTCTTCTAATGCTTGTTACAGCTTATTGTAATAGGACTGTTTTACATGTCTTTAATCTTTATGCCTTACCATTCAAAGGGCCCTTTACAAACACTGTGTTTACAAAGGAACTCTGTTGATCCACTTCAGTTGCGCAGTGTGTATACTGAGGGAATGGTGGGAGTTGTAGTTTCAAGCTGTGAGGACTCATAGGGGGGTTCTTAGTTCAGTAGGCTTTCTGAAGAAGACGGCATAACTGGGGGGATGGGGGGTGGTGTGACTAGTGGTGCAGTACTAATATGGGTAATGGCAAAGCTTTAGCACCATGATTGAGCTGGAAATGGGGTGTCAGATATGTTTGTACCCCTTTTCCTCTGTCTCTCACTTTTAAACACACACACACACACACACACACACACACACACACACACACACACACACAGACACACACACAAACAAACATCAATTTTCTGCCTTTGCTTGGCTTGTTTACAGCTTTCTCTCTTTCTCTCTAATGTTTCTTCAATGTTCTTCTAAGCTTGTTGTTTGTGTGTGTGTGTGTGAGAGAGTGTGTGTGTGTGTGTGTGTTTGAGAGTAGCGAAAATGATTGATGAGTCAGAGTCTGTCTCATTCTCACGTCCTGCACACGGGGATTGAGGATTTAATGACCATAAAGTCTCTCCCTGCTCATCAACATCACAAGCCTCAACACTTACTGTACTTAAGTAAACAGCATCCACACTAATACATGTACACTGTGAACTTACTGAAAGATGAGTACTGCTAAATTCCAGTGTTATCTTCTTAAGAATTAGCAAAAGTCTCACATATGGCTCAAAGGTCTTAGCCACCGGTGTTTGTTATGTGTGTGTATCTGTGTGTGTGTGTGTGTGTTTGGGTGTGTGTCTCTGTATGTTTATTAGTGTGCGTTAGGGGTGGGCGATATAGTCTAAAATTTATATTGCGAATATAATATATTTTGAACCATAGACGGTAGATGATATATATCACGGTATACTTTGGTATGTAACTTACAGCATAATAGTTTCTTAATGGTTACCATAGCATAAAGTCAATATGTACAACAGTTGTTTAGTCATCGTTCAGAGGTGTTTATATTGGACTCTCAAATTCACACAGAGGTAAACTGGTAAGCTGCATTTGTGTCAGGCAGTAGCTGTTCAATTTATAGGCTCTTACACAGTTTCATTGTAAGAATGAAAAGGTGCTATCAATAAGGTGAAGCTACAGGTCAACATTTTTTCACATGGTTGTGGAGACGCAATGAGCCAATCACGATATGCCGATATGACCCAAAATCTCTATCATTGGCCAAATGCATATTGCATACGGTATATATCGTCTATATTGCCCACCCCTAGTGTGCGTATGTGTTTATGTCTCTGTGTGTGTTTATCTGTGTATGTGTATGTGTGTGTGTGTGTGTGTGTGTGTGTGCGTGTATTGATGCCACTGATTAAAGCACAGGCCCTGGAGGAAGGAGTGGCATCATAAGGGGCCTCCACCACGCTTATGGGCTTAATAAAGCTGAAACACTCATGGAGCTCCCACAGGCTCAACTTCAAACAACATTTTAATTTATTTATCTACTTTTGTTTCTGTGTGTGTGTGTGTGTGTGTGTGTGTGTGTGTGTGTGAGTCTCCTGGACCATTAAAGTAATATTTATTGCCTGCACCCATTATTATTTGCAATGAATTGTGGAAGTCAGAGAAGCTGAACTCTGAAATGAATCTGTGGTGTGGGAGCCCAATGTTGTGCCGACTGCTGTCTTGCCTTCATTTGTGGTGTGTGGTCTGTTGGACACCAAACAGCCAATTTAGGGAATGCACAAGTAAGTATATTAGATTTGTATGGCACATTAAGAACCAAAGTGCTTGAAAATTTAAAAGAAAATTAAAATGTTATTTTGGATTCAAAAGGATAGAAAACGTGGTAGTATGTTGTCAGTAACTTATTTGCATATTCCCAGCACTTTTTTTATTTTTAGTGGAACTATTCAGTTTTATTATTTGACTTTGGCTGTGAATAAATTTTATAAATCAAGGGTTTCATTTTCAAATGGCTGAAACACACATTAAATAATGTTCTGGATAGCAAACAATTAAAATACCCTGACTATTATAATCCCATTTAAAAAACACATTTTCAATACTGACTTTCATGAGTCACGTGGACTGAGGGAGTCTCCTCAGGGGCGTAACTACCGGTAAGCAGATAGGGCGGATAGGGGCCCGCACTAGCAATTTAAGAGTAAGTCAAGTTCATAGACTGTATAATGGTCACGACCGGGCCCTACTATCGATAACATATCGGAAGACCGGACCCTTTCATTGTAATAATTTACGATTTTGCTCAATGGTGTCCCTCTTCAAGATTCTCATCCAAGTACAGCCTTAGCTCTCAAAGCAAATCGCCATTTGGAGTATCCGAATTGGAAGGGCAAACGTACAGTAGCCCAATATCCTGATCAGAATTACATACTGTTACACCATGGTGTGACATTTGAAGCATTCTATAGGTCTCTATATATAGGCTGTAATAATTATATACACAAAGATGTCTGAAGTTATATTGAAAACATATAACAGTGATCCTGAAATAAACAACAACGATAAATTTTCTGTAGTTTATTTTACATTGTGACTGGGAATTGTGGGATATGGTAGTGAACTGAACACATTACAGGTAGCCTAGGCTACATGCTAAAATGAACCACTCACTGAACTTGTGAGTTTCGGATAAGTTTGCACTTATCTCGTGCTTTTCCTGACAATGACAGTGGCCTTTGCGGAGCGTCAGTGGCGTAACAAGC
This sequence comes from Limnothrissa miodon, assembly GCA_017657215.1. NCBI lineage: Eukaryota > Metazoa > Chordata > Actinopteri > Clupeiformes > Clupeidae > Limnothrissa > Limnothrissa miodon. Next base: position 540,555 of record JAGFZM010000329.1, on the reverse strand, counting down.
CAACATCGGGCCCGTAAGCAAGATTATCAAGGAGGGCCCCCTATACAACACGTGATCACGCAGTGTCCAGTAAAAGGCTAGCCTACCATAAATAGGCCGTTAACGCAAAAAGAATGAGACAATTGCCAGAAGTAACGTTAGCCCTGATTAACACCACAAATGAAAAAAAGTGACGGTGCACCTTGACAAAGGCATGGGAAATTTGACAGAAGTCGCCCTGATCAACACCACAAATTAAAAAAAAACCTGGTGACGGCGCACCTCAACAAATGCATACACTGCACTCTTTGGAGCGAATAAACACCCAATAAACAAAAAAAATCAACACCTCATCATTTAAATAGTTAAAATACTCACTTACATCATAGCTGCATCTTTTGGGCTTTCCTCTGTGCAAAGTTTTCGATCAAATCATTAAGATCCAGTGGATGCGCAAGGGCATTCTATATCGATAGTAACGTTAACGTTATGGCGAGTCCAGAAATATGACTAAACAGAGATGTCATTAACTGAAAAAGGTTACCTTGAAAACTCCAACTCCACATCGCACAGTATGGAGTTTCAGTTACAGTACAGACTTTTAGCATTGTGATGTGATGATAAGATAACAGGGTGTCAATCTATTATTATTTTTTATTTTAACAATGGTTTTTGGGCATTGTGTAAGTTTATTTCTGAAAATGTCTATTAATAAAAACTAAAACAATCCATACAATATTAGAACACTGCACTATTTTGTGAATAACACATGAGACAGCATGTATAGTTTAGCAACCACAAAGGTATTTACTTTTTGTGATATTAAATAGCTTAGAACAATGCCTGGAGCAGGTATGTTTGATGCTGTAAAAGAGGATGTTTATGCAAATATTTATGCATAATATCTGCAATAAAATAGGCTATATATTTATCTTATATTACGGAAAAAGTTGAACCAGCACCAACTGAAACCTGTGAGTTTTTCTGGAATATTCTGTATTTGTTGTTATTTCCAGGGCTCCTTTTTTGCCACTGGTTCCTATAGCCATCTGTCAGGATGCTGGATATGGAGCAGTCAGAGCGGAGCTGTAGCTCCTCCAATCCGCACTATCTCCTTTGAAATCCTATCACTCCTGAAGAAAGCCTCACCCAAGACAGGAGGCCTGTCAGAGGTAGTCAGATTTAAGTTGAAAACATAATGACAAAAAAAGAGACATAAGACAAAAAAAAAAGGGAGAGACACTGGCCCAGTACGATGTTTTCAAACGTACTTGCTAATGCACGAGTGGAGAGCACAGCACACGATTAGCATTTCAAACGTGACCTGAATTTCTGGGCCGTGTGAGCAGCCCTTCATGTGCTGCCACTTCAAAGTGGAGCGGCGATGGGGCTTATCGTTTCATTGCTAATTTCACCCGTAGCCTCTCCTGGGCAGGTGCGAGGTGAGCTAGCGGCCAGATTGGCCATCCATGGACAATTGTGTAAACAGATACAGGCATGCAAACACACACACACACACACACACAAACTAGCACAGACACAGACACAAATCAGTATGCACACACAGGAATAGAGCCACATCTTTTGCAACAAAACAAGATGCTGAAGCCATTCATTGGCTTTGGATCATTGCAGGGCATTACCCGTCAGGTCTTCCACACCATAGTAACTGGTGAGGGAGGGCGACTCAACCTCTGCTGGTGGTGGGAAGTCTTTACCTTAATAAATACATAATATTAAAGAAAGGAAAAATCAAACACCTTGCTCCTCTATCTTTAGCTGGGTCCTGGGGCCTCTGCTACTGTTGACTGCCTTTGCTGTTGATTAACCCGGAGCGTGGCAATCAACCAGAATCCTAATCACAGAAATGGGGTCGTCTCTAATTAGCTCCTAAACTGCAGGGAACACCAACATCGAGAGGCACACACTGTCCCATGGCCTGGAACAGAGCCGAGCCCCGGGAAGAGGGAATCGAATGAGAAAGCTCATATGAGAGTCCAAGTTGAAAAGTTTGACAGACTATGGATCTGTGGAGCCTTTGGGTTCTGCAAACTCACATCTTCGTCAGATGTTTATGTAAAATATGAACACTCTGACATTACAACATCAAGTTGCCTTTTAAATAAAAGTTTAAAGTAAATAAGTAAAATAAGTTTAAAGAACTCAATAATCATCAGACATAATGATTCATGCATCTCGAGGACGACAGCTCTTACATGTCAGTAAGTTTGAGCTCAAGTTCAGCTGGGTCATATTTCTTATACCCTGAGGTCTGAAGAAAGTTTTCTAGTCCCAGATAGTGAGTGATAGGGGAGGGTTTGGATGATAACATCAGAGAGAAGAGTGTTTTGATCAGTGATCAGTGGCAGGGAGAGAAACTTGAAGTGATTGGATCAGCCTTTAGCAAGCAAGTGACATCAAGTTTAATTTTGGTGCTGAGTGCATCAACCCTAAAGAAAAACTGGAGAGACTTGATTATTGGTCGGGATGCAGCAAAAAATTGTTACACCATATGAAACTAACTAATAAATACAGTAAGACCCGCAAATCTAAAAACAATATTTTAAATTAGCAACCTGCTCTTGCATTCAGGGCTATTTGACCCCGGGGTCATACAGGCCACAGTGCTGTGTTTTATGAGACACAAGTACAGCAGGTTTGTGTAGGTCAGTGGTTCGCCATAGAGTTTAGGCATTTCTGACACTGCAATGAAATGGTTGTTTGCTCACATTATCATTCTCTGCTATTCCCAAACAACAAACAAATGACCCATAGCTCTACACCCACACACTGCCTGTTCCAAACTTCAAAATGTTCAATTTTCAATTCCACTTGTTGTGTGAAAGAAAATAAGTGTGTTTACCCGTGTGTGCCAAACCATAAACCTTTTTAATTCCCACCAGCTTTCAAAGCTATTGAGCCACCAGAAATAGAAGCGCCATGAGGCGTTGTTTACTTTTGTAAAAAATATCTCCATTAAATGAATGAGTACACCTTAAATCAGTTAAAGAGAAAATAAAATACCAGTCTTCAGCAATTGTGACCGGTTTATGACACATCTCAGGAAATTCCAACATGTGAGCCATAAGGACCAGATCGTCGATGGATACAATCCTCGGCGGCAGTGGCAGTGTCTCTGTGGCACACGTGGCCACTGGGCCCAGTTTACACATCTGTCAATCTGTGGAGTGCAGATGTTTGCAATTCATTTTAGTGGGCTGCACCTCCTGCTGCGGCAGCTGTCGGGGCAGGCCATGCCAGAGTCTCTAAGTGTATGTGCTACGTGGGCGGGGGCTAGGGGGGCATGGAGAGGGCAGCAAGCAACCTACCAAACACACAGCATCACGCTTATTTGACAGAGAGAGAGAGAGAGAGAGAGAGAGAGAACTTCTCTCATGATACCTTTCAGTTGCATACTCTCTTTCTTTCATTTTTTTCTCTCTCTTCATTTGACAGAACGAGAAACAGAAGGACAGAGATAAACAGAAAGTGAGGAAAAGGGAAAGTGTGATGAAACTATGATGTGCTTGGGGAAAGGAACTATGTGGGTAAAATATTGTGTGTGTGTGTGTGTGTGTGTATTTGTGTACAGATACTTCAGAGTTCAATCTCTTGATTGCATTTTAGATGTGAAAGGGTCCTAAAATATTTAGCAGCAGTTTAATTTCCAAGGGAAATATACTTGGTGTGAGAAGTGACTGCACACGTCAACAGATTCCAAGCATAATGTTCTCCGCGTGTTGCTTTATTAATATCTAGCATGTTTTAATAATATCCTGTTTACCAACAACGCCGTCTTGTGAGAACTCATTTTAGCTTCATATTGCTTTCTTCACTAAGTAATACAGTTAATGTTAGAGTTGTATCTCCCTACCCTGCAACTCCCCAAGGAAAGAAGAGAAATTATTATTATTTAAATAACATCACTGAAAAAAAATCATAGAATATAATGTAATGTTTATCCCAGAAGCAGAGCTTATTGATCACGTGCATCCGATGATGGAATGCTCTTATGGGTTAATTGGATATTACATCAAAGATTATGACTAATTAGCTCGGTACATCACCTGCAAGACAGCAGGTGTGCTGTTAAATTGCCACTGAATTCTTAATCAGCCACCGCTGCGTGTGATGTTCTTCATTATACGCCAAGCATGGAAACTATGGAAAGAGGAAGTCACTAGCCTTGAGAGCTATCAAGTAGGTCAGCCGCTCCCATCTCCGGTGTAATCAAACGTGTTCACCGGGGGTTTGGGGGGCCGAGGAGGGGGAGGGGGGATCACATTAGTGGAACGCAAGTTCGTATGAAAAGATGACTTCTTACAGAATTTCAATACAGTGCCAGTTGAGTATGACTCAGACTGGCAGGAACTCTGGTTGAGGGAAACTGTCCTGGGTACTCGGCAACTCTTGGGCTTGTTAGCTAATCTCAGGTGGAAGGTTTGAGTGTGTCAAAATAAAAGTTTCAAAGTGAAAACATCAGTAGTGACAGTTAAATTATGCCTCCAAATTACACCACAGTCCAGAGTTCTCTCAGGCCTCTCTTCTCAAATATCCAATGTCAGATCAATGCTGCCAGTCTGTGCCACTCATCACCACAGCTCTGGTAGTGTGGTGTGTGTTTCATTTGCCCACAGCGGGTCCATATGTCTTCTCCCCTAGCAGCACGGTGACAGGCCAGAGCAGGTCGGTCCGGAGCCGACACCAAACCGTTCGGCCATATGGACCACTGGACTCTCAGGGCAAAGCACCAGGCCTGAGGTTGTGCCATGGTAACCTGGACTGGTAGTGCCTTTTGCCATGCTGCTTTCAAATGGTTGATAAAAAACCTGTAATGGGAGAGATTTCTTGTAATACAGGCTCACAGTTTCATTTTTGTTTAGGCAGCAATGCCCATCATTTACAAAGCAAGAGCCTAATCTCAAATGTCAGGTTTGTCGCTCTGTTTGCTGGCAAAAGTCCAATAGTTTTACTGTTGGCAAAATATTCAAGCGAATAACAAAATGACAGGTAATAGGTCTAAAATAAATGGCTGCGTTGAGATCTTTAGACTTTTAAATTACCGCCAGTCTGTCTTCCACATCTATTAAATTTTGTATTATGAATGTTGTGACATGTTATGAAACAGCCATGCATACTTTGTAAGCAATTTATGACAGCTGTTTGGAATGTTTTATGTACTCACTGATCAAATGCTCATCAAATAAAGTGCTACTGAACACCCCGTACCTGAGTAAATGGTTGGGAGCTGTTCCTGGAAATTTAGAATCCAACTTGAATGGGAAGATAGCCAGACTGATCTGCCAACAAATGTGAATATTCTTTGAGTAATTGTTTGCAGTTTGGTAATGATTGAAATGAAAGAAATGTTCTTTTAAAAAAAGGAAGAAGCCACCATTTTGTCAGCCCTCTGCTCCTGTATCAGAGGTAGCATGCTGCTTTTTCAGTTACTAAGATTCATCACAACTGCATACTCAGAAATAGCACTGTTTCACACAGGGGCCTCACAAAATGGCTGAGGTGCATTTTGGTTCCCAAGCCCTATTGTCAGTTTTCATCTAGGCTCTAGCACAGGGAAACACAAAGCAGAAGAAAAGATTTGTGAGTGTGTCTCCGAATGTGAATCAGCATATGTAATCCTTTTGTCATCTAGCCCTAAGCTCCGGTGCTGCTCAGGTTTGTTCAAAATGTTGCTACTTCATCTGTGTGCTACTGCCCTTTCTGTGAACCTTTACCATCACTTAGAATGATCTGGGTCTTAAGGTTCTGAGTTCTGATTTGTCAGGGTGACATGTTTCAATGTCTCTGACTGTGCGCTTTTATTGTGTTCCTATGAATTGCAGGACTTTGTGTATCTGTGATAATCACACACCTGAAATTGCAGAGGCAGCCTGAAAAAATAACAGTTGAAGAATGCAAACCATTTATCTTGGTACTTTAGTATGGATTTACTGTATTTGAGTGTATGTGTGTGTGTGTGTGTGTTTGTATGACGATGTGTGTGTGTTTTCATGCTTCTGTGTCTGTCCGCATATTGTGCTTGAACTTTCATCTAGGACTGGTGCAAAATTACAGAGTACACGTGGAGGGGACTTAGATGCTCTCTACCCCCCCTGAGGAGCCCATTAAATCATCACTGCCTAGTCTAGTCTGCTGTGCACACACTTATTCTTGAAAGCTGTGAGCAGGAGAGAGGGATTTACAGCTGATCTATTGTGAAGGGCTACACATTGAGTCTGGGTTCAATAATGCAAAGGTGTCACCTTTTGGGTGGTAGACAGTGCCTGGTTAAGGTTTATAGAGCTATTTATAGTGCCACTGAGGTTTGTCTAAAGACTTAATAAGCTGAAACACGTTTCATCCAAAAAATACACTTCCATCCAAAGAAACATGAGATTGGTTGGCATGGGTTGACGAGTCATCAGGGATCAATAGCCTGCTCAAATCTATAGAAATCCTGACATTTTGCTGCTTATTGGGGACTTGCAGGTAAATGGGGAATCGCCTTTCTTCCTGTAAGAGCTTACATCATGGTAGTCTGGATATACCAGTCCCTCATTCTACACTGGCCATAGGTGGTGACAAATGATTTACAACACCTCTCTCTGTTCTGATGGGATGCGTTAGAGAACAAGGATCAAATCAATAGAAAATCAATAGAATCAGTCAGTGAAAATGGTTTGTTGATATGTGGCCACTGTTGCATCTAAATGTGCTGTCTGTCATACTCAGTTAAACCATGTCATTTGATTGTCACAATTCCACAACGAACACATCAGAAATGGCCACCAATGACACCAATGTCCTTTTTTGTCATTATTGCACTGAACAGCGCATTCTTTGATTGTTACACTGTCACAATGAATACATCAGAAGTTGTCTCCAATGACACTCACTGTGGGTTATTGCCTCCCCCAAAATAAAAAAAAACTTATGCTGAAGCCATCTGTCTATAAATGATTTACTAACTGCTGCAGTGAATGAAAACCTTAGAAAGACTCTACATCATCTATTGCTTGCCCATACACTTGCAAGGGTCCTGTCTGTTGGGTACATACTTTAGACCTAATCTAATATACGTGCTCTTGCTGATTCAGAAACTGACATCCCCACCCGCCTCCTACCCATCACCAGTTCTACCTAAGGGGGTAAGCACCACCCATGTCAGCTACAAGCAGGCAGGACCTACTGGCGTAAGTTATAGTTCGAAATCCTGGACAACAGACTTATGTTAAATGCTTTTTGACTGCTTATCATATTGTGTTTACTAATAAAATATGTCCACATATGTCTTCTACTTTTTAAGTCTTTCTGGAAGAACTGCATTTCCACTATTTGGCCATAAGGAGTTTGGTAGTTTTAAACGAGCCACATCCACATTACCCACAAAATCTTGCCCCATGCAGATTCATGGTGCCATGTGAAAATTCATCACTCAGACTTTCTAGAATTCAATTTCTCATCTATTCCACAAATTGGGACGCATGGGGACTTTGCTGTGGGTCTCCATTGGTCACAAATCCCTTTGAGATTGGTGTGCAATCATGCTGAAGTCCTCAATGGTTCAGGGAAAGAAGTATTGAAACACCCCCCCCCACACACACACACACACACTCACTCACTTACAGTTCACACACTAACATATTCAAAAAACTTTCTTTATTTCACATTACTCTCACATGTGCACTTGCTCTCTCCCTCTCTCTCTTGCATACACACACAGACACACTCACACAAATTAAGAAACATCCTCAAAGACATACACAACATGCACACAATATGTCCCCAAAGTCACAATGTTATTCCTGAAGTGCTGTGCTCTGCCAAGGGCGAAGAGTGGGCAAAATGGATATCATGGATTTTTATATTCGTTGCACGTGTGAATTCGACCCAATGAAATAAAGGTTAATGCAAGAATTCGCCACAGAAGTTCATCACATATGATTATCTTGTTCATTAAATGGAGCATACTGCCTAGCATGAAGACAGCTGCTGGTTATAACCAACTGAGGCTAATTGCGGTGTGTATGATAACTCTGGATGTCGTCTGGTTCTTATTGAAAAAGGGGGATGATAAATGATTTTTAGTAAAACTGGGTAGGGGCTTCAGTTGTCATGAGAATGAAAAAGGATGAGAGATTTTTTTCTCCTGAGGGATTACAAACGAATTGATCTAAGATGGGGCAAATCATCATGGAGTGCATTGTCAAAGGCTTCTCTGCCATTTTGAAAGAGTAGGATACAATATTTGACTGGAGTCAAACAAAACAATAAACAATAATGTTATGCTAAAATTGTACATGAAGCATAAATCATTTGTATGATAAATGGCAAATTGTACTTTGTGATTGCCTAGCATTCTAAGAAGATATAGAAAGGATCTGATAAAAGTTTTATTAATAAGAAAGCCAGAACTGACAGTAGGTTAGATGAGACACGCTGAACTTTTCCCCAGAAAAAGCATGTAAAATTAAATTGATTATTGGTAATTGAGTATAGTCATCCTGCCACATTAGTATAGGCAGATCTTTTAAGTTCCTATGGCAAAGTAGAAGGGCACAGGACGTGACAAAATCTTGAAATGTTTGAAAGTCAAGTTTCCACTTCCACTTTGTCCCAATGACAAATGCTAATGAGACTTTTTTTCATGTGTTCTCTTTTTAGGGGTTTGGGGTTGTTGGTGTCAAGTCATCAAAAGTTTAGCAACAATTCAATTTTTTTCTTCAAATGTCAGTACATGGTGAGCTGAACCCAGTCTCATTTACTTTTATTCCCTTGGCCTCACACAGGTCTGGAATGTCAAACAAACACATACACACACACACACACACACACACACACACACACACACACACACTTATACATACACACTCAGACACACTTTTTTCTACTTTCACATTCTTACATTGGTGTTTTCACAGTGATGCCCCATGGGCCTTGTCCTTTTCCCTCCGGCTCGGGGTCATTCTGAGGTCAGGCGACTGGAAGGAGGCGTCTGTCTGCGGGCGGGCACCTTGGTTGCTCTAGGAGAGGCCTGACCCAGATGAAGGGACCCATGGTGGCACAGTGGAGGGCTGTGACACAGAAGCGTCACTTCAGAGATGTGTGACATCCTCTAGGCCACAGCAGGCTCCACGCCACATGGCAGCACTCCTACCACTACTTCCATTACATCTAACATTAAATCAGTGTGCAATAAGTGCCTGCCACAGCTTTATAGGCTAGGCATTAAAAATCCACGGTGGACCCACTTCTGCATGATTGCTTTAACCTGCCTGTCAGTGCATGGTGTAATGAAATATATTTCTTAATGAATATTTCTATTTTTTAAAAAAAGTTAAAAAAGTATATGATTTGGCTAACACAACTTTGCTTTAAATATATCTGTTTTAATGCATTAATTATTGGGTGGATTGCATTCTGCTGGCTTTATTTCATTTTCTTTATTTATTTATTTATTTTTTTTGCTGACCTTAAAAGAGAGACACAGAGAGCAAAATGCAGCTGCTCAGCTTTCATTATACATTAGTGATGCTCCATCCGCAGACAGTTCACCATGTTCAGAGCAGGGGGATGGGGGAACAGAGGGCTGTGATTGTCAGATCAGCAGTCTGCTTGAGTGCATGTGTAGTATAGTGGGCTGAATCAGATGGGGGCCATCTCTGTCTGGCCCTGTCTCCTTCAGCTGGGTAGGTACAGGGCCGTCACAGCTGCACTAGGTGTGTGCACGGTTGGACATTTCTCTGTGACGGCCCTCTCTCTCCCTATGTTTCTCTCCTCTCTCTTTCTCTCTCTCTCTCTCTGTCCCTGTCTGTTCTTGCTTGCATTCATGTGTGGTGTAAGGGCCTGAGTCTGATGTGCTGTGTCATAACAAAAGACACTGCCACTTCTCGTCACCTCCAGCCTTTCAGCTCCCATTTGTCTACTGTGCGTAGATAGGATGCACCGAATGCCTCATGCATACACACACACACATACACATAAACACACATGTAAGCACACACACCCAAACACACATGTAAGCACACACATACACACACACACACACATTGTCTATCCACTGCTTTTAATGCTCATTATCAGCAATTATTAATTTTCCTCTACTACTATACTATGGTCAAAGGAAACTTAAAACCAAACTTAAAAAAGAAAAACCAAATCAACACTTAATTAATTACTGTATATACAGACCAAAAGTTCCGTAATCATAGCCTGAATCATGAGTCCAGAGGAGGTGCGAGGCTGGGTCTTAGCTCTATCCTCTGTAGAAAGTCCACACAGAAGCTGGAGACGAACAAAGGGCAGTGACACTGAGGTTGAGAGCCCCCCGAGAGGCTCCTGGTTGTTTGGTTAAAAGCTGCTCTCTACTCCAGCCTCTCTTAAGAGTGCTTCCCCGGCGCTCGCTCTGGGAGGCCTCTTCCGATGAACCTAAGTTGTCTTCTGTCCGTTCCGATCTGAGCTTTCTTCACACCGACATAATAGTCCAGCGGAAGTAGCAATAATCACATCAGAACACAGGGTTCCTCTCGTGGCGTGTACTTTACAGTGTCTGTGCTTTACAGGAGGGGAGAAAAGGAGAGGGTGGTCGTGGTGCCAGTGGTGGTGATAGTGGTGGTATTTGTGTATAATTGTACACTTAGAATCTATATGTGCCGCCCGTATTACAACTTTAATGGCACAGAAAAAAAGCCCAGATGCCATGTGCACTTGAATGTGCCTTTTATCTAATGGTCCATTACAGGAGGTTGGTTAGGCACTCAATAGCACATGCTAAAACCCCACCTGCAGACCTGGCAGGGTCACAACCAAGATTGAGAGAGAGAGAGACAGAGAGGCATGCCAATAGCAATAGCTTTGAGCTACAACCATACCTTTGCTGTGTTTATACCCACCCCCAGACTATTGTTCCGGCAGAGGACTATACAAACACCTGCTGGGCTTCTGTGTGTCATGGCGTTCCTTAATGAGCTCCACACTGCCGTAATTAAAAGGCTGTCCAGCTTTCCTTCTTCCTCTCTCCTTTTTTTTTTTTTTTTTTTTGCTCCTGTCCTCTCTAAGCTCATAAACACAAACAAGCCATTTCATAAACACCTCCACGGCTGGGCCGGCGATAATGAGCGAGGCCACTGCTGCGTGCCAGTCCCTGTGGCCTCGGCCGCTGCCTGCGCCTTTAAAAGCCACCACTAATCAGGCTATTTTATGCATCGCAACTTCAATACCTCTCACTCATTAGCTTGCCTTGACACTCAGTGTGAGGAAGCGAGGGAGTGTGTGTTTGCTTGTGTGCGCTACACATGTGTATGTCTGTCCGTATGTATGTATGTGCAGACATACATGTAAAGAGAGAAAGAGAGAAACAGAAATGATGAAAGAGAGGAGGTGGAGGAAAACAGGGAGAGGGGGAGCGAGTCTAAAGGAAGGTGGGAGGTTTTAGTATGCATGGCAAATTGAAATGCAAAAAGAACACAATTAGGATTCTGATCACAGCGAGGGAGCCGCAGCAAAATGAGGTGTTCTGCAGTGGCGGCGACAGCGGCGGGCACTGATGGTCGTAGTGCCTGCGCCAGGCCTTCGTTCTGTTCCAGGTACGGGCAGTTTCGTCGCCGACGATCATGACTCACCCAAAACCTCGGCAGCAAATTGCAGTCCCGGCCCCCGGCGGCACCAAGCACTGAAAATCAGCATTAGCGCTCGTGTGCATGTATTAGCCTCTGGGGGGCTGTTGCCCTCCGCCCGCCAGCTTGTCGTTTCTTATTCCGTTCTTTCTTTATGCAGTTTTTTCTTCTTTTCGCCTGCTTTTCTTATTTCCAGCTCAATGCATGATAATAAAACTCACCATTATCACAAAATGACTTGTTACATGCCTCCTTGGGGGAAAAAAGCAATAGTTTCTCTCTGCATCTCATTCTCCAATCCTGCCTCGAGCAAGTGTTCTTTCTTAACAGATGGAACCGTAAACAGGAAGCAAATCTTCCATTATTGATTGCCATTGGTAGATGTCTGTTGAACGTTAATGCACAGCACTTTCTGGATATGCACATGTGTGTGTGTGTGACTGTCTGCTATCTTTCTCTGTGCATATTTACTTTAGGCCATGTGTGCGTCTGTTTTTTTTTACCTAGCCTCCAAGGCTAGAATTAAGGTCATTGTCGTCATAGGGTTGGGTTCCCCTGTGTCATCGGACCCAGGTGACTTACCACTGGGACAGTGACGCTAATGTGAGCCTACAATCTGAAAACAAGCCCTTATTATTATCCTCCTTCCTCAAGGGGACACACGCCTCACATGCCTGTCGTCTGCTTAGACCTGGCATAGAAGAGAGACAGCAGGGCTGACTTCACTGGAAGCAACATGGATTTTTCTACGAAGCACCGCCAGAGCTTTGGAGAACTTGCTCAGCTTAGGTAGCCTACCTTTGTAATGTGGGCTTCAGGGCGGCTCTACTTGTACGGAGGACGGAATATTCAGCATATAAACGGAAATATTTAACCATTTCTGATTCTGTGTGTCACTATGAGGGAGAATATTGTGGGTGGGCGATATATTATGGGTGACTTCACAGCTGAGCAAGCATGAAAACTCAAAAAGATGAAAACACAATTTGGCATCAAGATTTTTTTTTTAGTTTGTTTTTAGTCTGTTGCTCTTGTGTTAAGCGCTTTGTGACATGCCTTTTGTAAAAAAGCGCTATATAAATAAAATTGAATTGAATTGAATTGAATAGTTGCCTTTAGAACTGAAACGCAATATAATATGCATGGTCACCTGTGGCCAAACCATTTTATCAACACACTACAACCTCATGATCACGCATGTTATATTGCCTAATACAGTATGTATTAGACAGTATATACTTGTATATTATAGGCTAGATTTAAATTTCAACCTAGAATTATAAATGGAGAAAAGCCGGCTCAAAACAAAAACACTGAAAAATTATTCAGATAATTCATGCGCGAAACAGACCAGAAGCATTTGTAATCATAATCATTTGGAAACATCAGACAAACAAATCATTCAAACACTAAGCAATGTCATAAACCTCTAACAGCCCAGGTGTAATTGGAAACAGAGCTCACTGTATCTGCACTCAGAGTAGGCTGCTGCCTAGGGTGACTCCTTGTGACCTTGCGGCCTCAGTAAACACAACAACTTATGTGCCTGCTACGACACGTTGTAATTACAAGTAACCTTTTGGAGACTGCTGATCAGTATGCAGACACACACGCACACACACATACACACACACACACACACGCACACACACTCAAACATACACACACTGTGATAATCAAAAGTGTGAAAACAGGCTGACATTGAATGAGAAAATGCAGGCCCTTGCCACTAATGACAGCAGAGTCAACACGCGGCGAGGAGCATCACAAACAAGGGAAGCCGCGGGGCAGGTGACACCAGATGTAATGAAACAGAGCGTTGCTCCCAATTAATCTTGCACAGGTTTTAATTTAATCTGTCATCCAGCGAGGCGGAATGATCGCGTGAGGCACCAGCACTCCAGAAGCAGAAGGACACATGCTTTTGGTAATACTAATTTACGCTGCACATTTACTTCATCTTCACTCGAAAAGTTGCCATACTTGTCCCTCTCTCTCTCTCTCTTGCTTGCACACACATAAACACAAACACACACACACTTTCGGACCTGCCAGGTAACACACAGTAATAGTGAAAATAGTTGTTAGACCAATGAACTTTTCAGGAAAAGTGATTGCACTTTGAGGGATAGAGTAATATTTACATTGACCTAAATAATACTGCCCATTTTCTTCCATTTCAAATGAGTGAAAACAGTATGGCAAGGAATAAGTATGACAATGAACAATTATTTGATGATCTGTTCAAGTGATTCTGTTGTATAACAGTTTAAGCATATGCAATTGGCAGTCCATCAGCGATTGTCTGACTGTCTTATTTATTATTTGCTTATGATGTCACGCCTTGTGGTAAAAATCTGTTGTTTGTGTAAGAAGTGTTAAGTACTTATAGACCTCACATTTGCATTTGAATAACATCACAATATGGAAACAAACATAGCTCAAAGGCTAAATGTTGAGTGTTGCACATGTGTGTCCTGAAGACTGCAATAAGGCAGCTTGATCATCCCTTAACATGAGTGCTATTGCCTTTTGATACAAAACAAATCTTTTTGCCCCTCCTCCCTCCCTCTACCCACACACACACACACACACACACACACACAAACACACACACAATCACACAATTACGGCTTCAGGCTTCTTGTAATTAAAGGTGATATAATACACACAATTTATGAGCCAATCAAAATATCAGACAGAGCAGACCAGGAGCAGAATAATGAACATGTGTCAAATTAACACCCTTCATCAAGATACATTGTGTGCCTACAATAAGCATGATATCTCTCTTCCAAAACATTTACAATCCATTGCCACGAGACAAAAAAAAAAAACATGCTGTTTGCCCTTCCTTTAGTCCCAGTGGCACACTGACAGTGTTGAATAAAAATGTTCATATATCTCCTCCAAGGCACCGGCCTGCAGATGCTGCCAGAGACGTATAGAGAGAAACCAAGAACTGGAGAATTTGATCAAAGCCTCACATATTAATTTGCTCTGGGATTCTTTTTTTATTGCATTTTATTTATATATTTGGGATGTGACTTTATTAGTGTATGAAGGAGAGGCCCCTGCGAGGCTCTTGATCTTGGATAAGAGAGGCACGTAGAGGAGCTAGAGCAATCACGCCCTGGAGACATACTGTTGCTCACGCTGCCGCTACCTTGAAGGATGTAGCAACAGCCTATATAAAGAAGTGAGTGGTTGGCTGGGGAAGCGACTCAGAAAATGCAGGAGTGGAAAGCAGTGGGCGTGTGCCGTGATGGTGTGTGCCCGCTGACAGGAATCCTACTGGGCTATCAACACAACACAGTGACCTTGTATAAACATTACATCACTTATTCTCTCTCTCTCTTCCTCACATCTCATGTCTTTTCTTCTTTCTTTCTTCCTACCTCTCTTGTCTTTCATGCATGCCGAGTCAATTTATGGGGCATGAGCAGTATACTTTCCTCTCTCTTCGTTCCTCAATGTAACGGTTCCACCACCTCACCCCATGCCCAGCATATTCACAACCCTCCATGTGCGAGCGGCCTGTTAAAGGAGGTCCACTATCGCCAGTTCCAATTCTAAACTGGCAAGGAACATTGAGAACTGTTATCATGCCCATTAGTTAGGCTTACGCTGTACAACTAAATAATTTTGACTACAATTCATCTAACCTCCTGTACCACACAGAAAGGAATATGCCACCTGTGCTCCACCAGAAAAGCTTGACCACCCAATAACAGTGTTTCCCCTAGGATGTCTTCGAAGGTGCGGGGATGAGAGAAAAAATGGAGAGGGGGGGGGGGGGGGGGGGGGGGGGGGGGAAAAAAAAAAAGGGGGGGGGAGGAGATGAAAAAGAGGTAGTGGGGGGGGGGGGGGGGGGGGGGAGTTCTAAAGGTGCGGTGGCACGGCTTGAAGGTGCGGCGGGCCGCCGCAGTCAAGTGTACATAGGGGAAACCCTGCAATAAGGTCCACCGTGCATATTATCTAAGAAGAGAAAACTGAAGAGAGCTGAAGACAGTCTCCACACTTGTGTCAACCCATCCCCCCTCATCTCCCAGCCTCCTCTTCTTCATCGTTGCGATGCTTCTCCAGCAAGGGAAGGTCACGCGATCACAGCCCCTGACACGCTCAAGAGAGAGACAGACAGTGATGTGAGAGAGAGAGAGTGTGTATGTGAGTGTGACAGCGAGAGAAAGAAAGAGAGAGAGAAAGAAAAGTGAGAGAAGCGAGAGCTCTCATTCAAACTGTCAGCTAGTTTGACACTTTTCATACCCTGGCAAGCGGCACATTTGAAAGCCCTTCAGCTGCTGTTTAAACCCCTTTCCAGTGATTTGTTCCTGATGCCTCGTAGCGGAAACTGTGTAAACAGAGTAATGATGCTCATTTACAGTTCATGGGTCCCTGTGAATGGTGCAATGCCACGCTCTTTTGCAGCCATCCCCTCTCCTGATTGCCTGCAAACGTTTGCATGAATATTTATGCCACCGCTGCTCCCAAAGTTTTATTCAGCAGGACACAATGTCACCAGAACTTCATTACTGACATTGCAGAATGGCTAGTGCATTACTTTGAAAGTGTTTGTGTTTGTTAATGAATTTCTTTTACTTTATGTCATGTCTTGTCTAAACTTTTAAAAGTCTGTCTTTGTGTTTGGTAAGTGCTTTGTGCAGCATTTTGGTAATGCAGCTTATTTTTTGTGTGCGTCACTCTGTATTAAAGCATCTGAAAAGACCTATTAAACATAAACATAATAGACTACATGGGACGTTTTGATATAAAATGCATTTTGTTTTCTTTTTACTGACCCTTCAGTACTATAACTCATCACTGTGCCTTGGTGAAAGAAGCTGGGGGAAAGGCTTTTGATAACCTTTACCTAGATTAGGTGAAATTTGAGTCATTTGCTATGAAAACACAGTGATTAATTAAAATGTATATACATATGCAAAGTAATATATTTTTTTCCTGATTTATGGAAATATATGTAAATCTAGGAAAAGCGAGAGCGAAAAGAAAAGACCAAAAGAAGTTGGAAAAGTCAATCAAGAGTAACTGGGATAGAATGAAAGAGAGTGAGCAAGACACTGAAAATCAGACATCTGGCCTTGTCTGTAATACTGTGTGCATTACCTCTGTCACTGTTTGTGTCGTCAAGTCTTTTTCAAGTAAGGAGAATTAAAATAGACAGTGAGAAAATAGCAGATGATAGATGAGGGGATTTATGTGTGCTTTTCTCAGAATTAGTTTTTTTTTCTCACAAGCATCTCTTTGTCTGGTGTGTTTGTGTGTCTATAGAGCCTTCTACCACATCAGTCTCATATCCTGTCAGGTAGTCCTGAGACTCAGGTAATTAAAGGCGCTAAATCTACGGAGCCACTTTATTCCGTACCACCTGGCATTGAAATAATTGCTTTCATGAGTAAACTTTGCCCAAGGGTTGTGGAGGCACACAGAAGAGTAGGAGGTACTATGAATAGTTGCTGTCATGATTTCATATCTCAGACTGTTTCTTTCCTGCTTGCTTTTCTTTCTTTCTTTTTTGCTCAGTAGTCAATGGCATGAGCTGTGTGTATGATGGTAGGTATTTAAGTGTGTATCAGTTACACTCAGCTTAAACATTTAAAATTTCATTCCTTTACGTATGCCTTTTAATAAATAAATGCATGAATCAATAAATAAATGAAGGAAACAATGGAACGTTTAAATATGGTAAATCAACATATTGTATATAGGCAAGAGAGCACTACACTTTATCCAATGTTTAAAAAACATTCAAGATTATACACCCAATACCGTATGTGTAGGTCTATCCGAGATACACGAGCGGCCGTATGAAAGGGAAAAATAGTTTTGTGTTCCCATGTGAACTGGCACTGCTATCGTTGTAAATTCCCAGAAGTAAACTGACATGAAACTGGAGTCTTTTCTTTTGTTGTGGCATCAGGAAAGTTTCATTCTGATTCAGCATGCGGCGCAATTATTCATGAACACCGACGAAAAAAGAAAGAGAGCTTAGTCTCAAAATAAAAATGGAGGACAGGGGATTTGGGGCGGGAAGGGCTTCATTTGAATAGTAAAAGAGAAAATTCTGGGGATTCCTGATGTTCACCGATTCCTGATGAGTTAGTGTTGGCAACACAGCGAATCAAAGCCTGTGCTGTTTAGGGTAACACACCACACAGGGGACTCGTGCGCGTACTTACCATTTATATATCGTTATACAACACGGCTCAAGGCAACTTTATAGAACACTTGGAAAGGACACAGTGTTGTTTGTTGCCATGGTGTTTGTGCAGCGACATTCAATAGCTCTTGGAACAAGAGAACCAATCAGGAGCCACTCTGAACAGCAACAGATATACTAGATTGATAGATAAATAGCCTTGGACTGATTTTTTTATCTGCACATACACACAGCGACACACAGACATGCCAATACCTAGTGAACAGAGTTGCACCCGGGGTTAGTAGCTACCATAAACATATAGTTTACATCCCCATATTTTTCTTACATGATTATCTACAATTGGACCACAGCCACAAACAGGGCCACAAAGTTTCTCTTTTGTCTCGATACAAACACAATCTAAATAAAACCAAGCAAAACAATCTTCACTGGAAAGATCTCTGAAACACGATCACCAACACCTGTACCTCAGTACCTCAACTTATCTCTCCTCGTCTAACCACCTTCTGTAAACCTCAAAATGATAAAAAAAAAAAAAAAAAAATGTAATAAAAAATGCTGGAGTGCATGAACGAGTGCATGTGCGACTGTCACATCCTAATTCCCTTGAGCCCAGGTTTGGATAAATCCTCCCAGGAGAGGAAGAGGAGCTATCGTCAGCTGTGCCTGCCTGCCTGCCTGCCTGCTGGGCCTGCCTCGGGCCTCCTGGGGCTCTGCGCCCTGCCTCTCTGGGCCTGCTGCCTGGGAACAGCACTAAGCCAGTCCTCCAGACACTCATCAGTCCAACAGGAACCCAATATTAACTACATCACTGAAGAAGAGGAGAGAAAGAGAGAGAGAGAGAGAGAGAGAGAGAGAGAGAGAGAGAGAGAGAGAGAGAGAGAGAAAGAAGGGGGAGATAAATTGGCACCATACTGTTAAATTCATCCGTCACCCCATGGTGAACCCTGTGAGTGCAGTTGGGTTGGGTTTTTTTTTTTTTTTGATGTGGAAAATGTGCTTGTGAGCATGGAGGACAGGGCCGAGAGAGTGAGAAGTGGTCATGGTAGATAAATGACTTAATGGGATTGACAAAAGAGCATCATTTTGCCACTTACAATCTGCATTCTTGCTTTGTTGTCTGCTGATGCAAGGGACCAAACACCAAAAAAGCCCCCCGCTTCAAAGAAACAAAACCAAACAAAAACAAAAAAAACACACACAAATAAAAACTTTTTTCTCCTCTATTCCTGGCAGGCTGTCAAGACAAACTGACCCATCGACTACCTCCCGTCATTCACACACACTCACAAAGCATTCCATTCTAAAGACACACCTGGGGGAATATTTTATAACTCAGCAACACTCAGCAGAAATCAGACAGACACACACACACACACACACACACATGGGAGACACTGACATAACAAATTCCAAAAAGTTGTTTTTGTAGCTTGGTAGCCACAGCAGTCGCCAACACAATATCCATTTCTAGGTCGACAGCTCCCATAGGGCTCGGGAATAACTGGTAACTCTGACAAAGCACGGAAGACCATTGTTAATGAAACAACAGACATGAGCTCCAAGGCACTTGAAACGATGGACTGTCTGGAAGAGGCTCCGTACTTAATCACAGAGGAGATATATCTGTATAGATGCTGCTGAGGCTGCTGAATCTTACATGAGGAAGTGCTTGATGCAAATTTAGATCCCTCCAAACCATGAGAGGAAAACAAAGAGAAATGAAGGAATAGAAAGAAAAACAAAAAACACCTGGGATATTAGAGAGGCCACAAATCATATTCGTGATTATGAGGACATGTTTGAAAAAAAAAAAAAATAATAATTTTATGTCATTTTTTGCTTCACACTACGGAAATTTCTGCACAGATAATTGTGTCGTGCTCTATAGCTATCTTATAATGCTACAACATGGTCTGTGACAGTCATTTTAAAATTATAGTACCTTACAACCTGTAATATGTTCACTTATTATAGGTCCAATTTTAATCAGTATAGTATCAGTATATTATCAGTATATTATAGGTCCAATTTTAATAATTAGCTGCTAAAAGTGGAATTTGATGGTCCATGTAAACAGAAGTAGTGATGCATGTTCATGACCATTTCACACATGCACTTGTGAGTCCAGACTCACTTCATGGAGACCTATGTGACCACATTTAGAAGAAAAAGTATTGTTTTCCATGGACATTTCATCAGGTGTCATTATATCAGGTACCTCAGCACACGTGTGCACAAAAGTGGAAGTAACACTGAGTGATCACACACACAAACACACACACACACACATATATATCTTCTCCCTCAGCCCTCTCCTCTGTAACACCTCGCTGACCAGAGACTCATGAAAAAGGTTAGTTGTGACACTGGAGACCCTGCTCACGCACATCTATGTGTGTGTGTGTGTCTTTGTTGGCGGAGGCGGGCGGAGCTGTGGCGGTGGCAGGTGGCAGAAACCAATCTCGGGCAGCACCGGCCACTCGGCTCGGGCATGTGCGGCTCGCTGAACTGCACTCTGACGAGACAGTGATGTGATGAGCCTCCGACGTGCCTCCGACTTCCCTCACACAGGTCTTGTGGCGATCAATCAGCCCGTGTTTGCCTTTGGAAGGGAGGACAAGTCTGGGAGCGATTGAGATGCGCCGCAGCGTCTGGGTGACAACCTGAGTTGTTGGCACTGAAAAGAGAACAGACGGCGGAGAAAAAGAAAGCGACGTTGAGATATGAATGTAGGGCATTATTGTATGTAGACAGGTCCAGGATAATGCAGAAGATAGATGGAATTGACAGGGATAGCAGCGAAAGAGCAGAATCAGCGGAACATCTGTTCTAACAATAGCGAGAGCCTCAGCCAAAGGCCTTCAAACACCTGATGCTGTTTCACAAAAGACAAACACTGGGCCAGAACTTAAAAAAAAGAGAGAAAAAGGAGAGGATAGATTAGAGGACTTGAAGAAAGTAACAAGGTCTTTACCTTGACGTCTGGAAGGAAAGTGTCAGCATGCAGATAAATAGTGAACTCCATCAGCCTTCAATATACCCTCAGTAATTTGAATTTATGAACTCGGCTTGTAAACATGTGCAACAGCTGTGCAATAGCCAGTGTTATGTGAACATTCGGTGAAGAGATGTCTTTGTATATACTTCAGTTTGTGCACAAATCAAAGGGGTATCAAATGACAGATACCATATACAGTATGTAAAGGAAACCCAAACACAAGTGCCACAAACAAACATACTGCTTATCCACAACTTCAAAGTAAAGAGGCAAGATGTGAAAATATGATACCTGAAGTAAATACCCATGGAAGGCCTGAACAGGGGCAGGTGGCACGTGACTAATGGCAACCCAGAGTTGGTGAAACTAATCACAAATCACCACTGGCATCCTCTAATCTCCCAATTAAACATGATGCCCCTTTAATCTCTCAAGATTTTAGACAAACTTTAATCTCCTCTCCCCGAAGACATACATTAAGCGCCAGCGGCGGTGGGAAAAAGGCGCTCAGTGAGTTTGCCATGAAATGGCAGTCTTCTCAGCACATCTCCTAACCACCTCCTGCTGTTTGAGCCACTCCTGTGTGACAAGCCCTGTCGTCAGCCATGTAACCAGCGTGAAAGAAAGGGAAAGAAACATACGGGGGGCTACAAGGTGGGAAAAACAGACCGACTATGTTAGTAACTATTCCTCAGCTCTAAACTTCGCTCAGATCCTCCATGTCTTTGTAGAATGTAGAGTATAGTTTAATGTAGGATTGCTTTTGAAAAAAACAAAAGGGACAAAGCCACCTTGATAACATTTTTAATTATTTTAGGTAATATGTTTTGCCACTATTTGCAACTGCGTTGGCAAAATGGAATCCTATTTAATCCATATTTATTCTAACCAAAATAATTCAAATTTGATTTGGGGTTTGCATTTTTACTTTGCCTATTAAAATACAATTTGTAAATGGACTGCATTTATATAGCACTTTTCTACTTCTACGAGCACTCGAAGCACTTTACACTGCCATGCAAGGTACCATCCTGCCACCGGGAGCCATTGGGGTTCAGTAACTTGCTCAAGGATACTTCGATGTAGTCAGATGGAGCAGGGCTCAAACCTGCAACCCTCCGGTTGCCGAACGGCATCTCTACCACCTGCACCACCATCGCCCCATAATTTGTAAAGAAATGATAGTAAATTGCAGCATTAACTTGTCTAATGAATTGGCAGTAAAATAATGTAATGTCTTTTTGAATAGCATTTCAGATCTCTTTCACATAATAAAAACTCCCCATAGCTATTGTAAAATAACCATTAGGTGCAGCCTCTTGTGCTTATGCCGCAAATTTATACTCTATACTCTTTAAACTAAATATTTTAGATCTGGAAATGATTCCAATTAGTTCACTTTACCTGAGAACACTCACAACACTTATTTAACTTTTTTATTTAACTAGTTTAATGTCACTTGAATTTATTTTTTACCCCATTTTTTATTTCAGTTAAAGGTGCTCTAAGCGATGTGACACGTTTTTAGGACTAAAACATGGGTTGTTACATACAGCAAACATCTCCTCACAATCTGCTAGCTGCCTGTCCCCTGAACACACTGTAAAAAAACGCGGTCTTTGTAGACAGCCCAGGCTCCACAAACGGCAACATAACACAGTGGGCAAACCTAGCATAACAAACGAAAGCGAAACATAACAGTGTTCCAGCCAATAAACGACAAGGTTTATGAGTCTTGGGAGGGAGGGGGAGGAGTAAGCTATAACTTATAACGCTTGAACCCTCTCTGGAGCTATCCTCCGTTTTGTTTGACAATAATTCGAACATCAACAAGAAGTGACGTGAAACAGCATCGCTTAGAGCGCCTTTAAAAAGGTAGCCAAGGTTAGCAAAGCAAAGTTTATGACTTAGTTTTACCATCCTCATGATAGCATGTGAAAGTCTCAATTGTTTGTTCTGCTCCTGGAGGAGTCTAAGGACATAGTACTCCTAAAGAGGGTCACAGGCCTGGTTACACTGTGTGTTAAGACACACTACATGACCAGCATGATGGCCAAAGATGGAAGCATTTTGAGTTCTCCTATCTTACATAAAGGAAAAATCCAAAGTAAATCAACCCATATTCCTGTTTGATTTTTTTGAGGCTTCTGAGGTTGCTGTCTGCAAACTGTCAGCTAAGAGTCTAAGAGACGCAGACTTTAGAAAATAAAACTTTTCTGCCCTCATCAGCCATTTCACTATTTGCATGTTATTGTTATTTTGCATGAAATTCCCATTGAACCAAAGTGAAATAACAGGGCTAATGTGTTGATTCACTCCAGATAATCTTTTAAAGCCCTGGAAATGTGGAAATAGTAATGTAACGTAAACACAACTTAGTTTCCTGTTGTGTTTGTCGCCATTGTAGACAGATGGCTTTATTCTCAGTCAGAGTTTAACAGTGGGGTTGTGTTACAGTATTTGTGGTCTCTGATTTAAACCACACAAACACTGAAATGTCAAGCTGTGAACCTGAACCACACACTTAGCTTCTTTATTCTCCCAGTAATACCAGATATCAACACTGCTCCATCACACCAATGTTTCAAGGTCCTAAATAACAGGGGAAGGATAAGACAAAGTTTCACAAACTACATCTTCTAATTGGACAAACAAGGCAACATTGCTCAAGCATTGGAAGAAAAGATTAAGTACCACAGAGATTAATAAAATGCTTTGAGCTGAGGGCCTAGTCTGAGTGAATAGTTTTAAATGCCATTAATATGCACTTCACAGTTTCTCAAAATAAAGTCATTCTGTATCCCTCTGCTTGCAGTGAAGCAACACTGAGCCATCTTTTTGGCAACGATGGGGATTTTGCACTCGCGTGCGCCGACCTAATTTCAGCTTAACCCGATGAGCAAATGTGATGATGCTTGAGAGATGACAGTGCTGGGAGTTGGCAGCGTACACATGTATTCACAACAAAGTCCCACTGTGAGGAGTAATTGAAACATTCATCATCGTGACGAGGCCACTTTACCTGTTGACTCCAGGTCCTCGACGAGGTGGCACCCTCCCTTTCACAGATGCATGCCCCCATGAGGAACGCACACTACACAGGAGAGAGGGGTGGATGGAGAGAGATGAAGAGAGAGAGTGAGAGTGAAAGAGAGAGTGAAAAGAGACAGCTGATTAAAACGCAGTTGATAGAATGCCAAACTGTCTCCTTAATTTCCAATCCAATTATCTCAAGATTAATGCCTCAGCTGTTTTAAAGTGTTCATCACTCCCTTACCTTGTGCAACAATCAATGTCCTGCCAAAACAATCAAGACTGAATTCAGTGCTGCAGCAAACTGCGTTCTCCAATCCTCTGTAATCAAGGGGCTTTATAATTACATTGTAATGTTGATTGCTGATTTAAAATGTTCTGAAGAGAGATGCTGTCACTGGGAGCTAAAGACTGAAAACAAAATTGTTGATGCTTCTTCTCCACTGTGTGATTGGCATTCTTCTACAGTAAGCTAAATGGTGCCTTGTTCTCCTTCATTCGTCCCTTCCGACACACAATTGAGATATCGCAACCCCAGTTGCACGCAAGCTGAGCATAACTAAAACCAACCCTTTTGAAGAAAGGGAGCAAGCAACTTTGCAGCTGCCTGCAGCTTGTGCACTTGCGAGCTCTGATAAAGGCAGCTCATATAAAAGTTGCAAGCACACTAAACACCCCCTTCTTTCGCCCTCAGCGGGATCTGGCGAGGCTTTACGCCAGTATTTCGCTGTGTGCTCTAGCTAACTTATTCCAACACTTGGCTAACAACTAGACTTAGCCAACCAAACAGCCTTTTAAGGCTACTACTTCGAGATAAAATATTTAGGATTCGCTTCACTTACCGCAAGGCTTTACGCCAGTAAATCCACGGCAAACCACCTTCGGTGCCCCAGGATTACGCGATGTCGTCGGTGAAGCGGTGTGCGAGTTGCCTCCGGGCCATGCCGCACGAAGATTCTCACAGGAAAGACTGCAAGAAACGCCGTTGGTTCGGCGATGGAGGATTCTTCCACTGAGCTAGCTCCTCACTATCTGCAGCTAGCCAGCTAGCTCCACTCAGGCTAGATTGCCTGTGGCTCAGGACCCGGCTTCCTTCTTCTTCCCCGCTAGCCTCTCATATGGTTCAGTTGCTAGCATCCCAGCGGCTAGCAGGCCTTGTGGTTCTAACCCCTTTAGCCTTTAACTGCTCCTGTGCTCCTCCGTAGCTCCGTGCCCTCTCCAGCAGACTCTGAAGAGATGAAACCTTGGTAGACGCTCACCGTTCGAAGACGACGATGCCTACCGCTCTATAACATTACTACATCACTACGGTGACTAGCGTGCTCTCAAAGGCAGCTTCTGTAGCTGCTGTCTGTGTCCTTTATCATTTACATTTACATTTATGCATTTAGCAGACGCTTTTATTCAAAGCGACTTACAAAACGAGGATAACAATCGAGCTACATAGCAGAAACCTTAAGGAGCATAGTGCTAAGTGATAGTGCTTCAGTTCATTTTAGTGCTAGGATAGAAGATGTTCTCTGAATAGCTGGGTCTTTAAGAGCTTTTTGAAGGCCTCCAGAGATGGCCCTGTTCTGATTGTTTTTGGTAGGTCATTCCACCAGCGTGGGACGACATATGAGAAGAGTCTGGATTGCCTTGGGCGAGGTGCCGGGACTGCCAGTCGACAGTCATTGGAGGACCGGAGTGTTCGGGGGGTAGCCTGAGCTTTTACGAGAGCGCTTAGATAGAAAGGGGCAGATCCTCTAAGCACTTTGTAAGTCAGCATCAGTGATTTGAATTTGATGCGAGCCGCCAGAGGCAACCAGTGGAGCTCGATTAGCAGAGGGGTGACATGCGTCCTCTTCGGCTGATTGAAGATGAGACGCGCCGCAGCATTTTGGATCATCTGAAGTGGCTTGACGGCAGAGGCAGGAAGTCCTGCCAGAAGGGCATTGCAGTAGTCAAGGCGTGAGAGGACAATAGTTTGAACCAGCAATTGGGAGGCTTGTTGAGTTAGGTATGGTCTGATCTTTTTGATATTGAATAGTGCGAAGCGGCAGGCCCGGGCAACAGAAGCAACATGGTCATTGAAGGTTAGTTGGTCGTCAATCATAACACCTAGGTTCCTTGCTACTCGTGAGGGAGCAAGAGACAAGGAGCCAGAGTTGATGCAAATGTTGTGGTGAATAGTTGGTTTAGCTGGGAGGACCAGCAGCTCGGTTTTTGAGAGGTTCAGCTGGAGATGATGGTCTTGCATCCATGCAGAGATGTCAGAGAGGCAATCCGAGCGTGGTGGAGCTCAGCTCGCCCTCATGTTTGACACAAACACAGCGCACTCTCTACACGGCTTAGCCACCGTTAATGAGCCCCAGTGCTTGCACTCTAAGCACTGGTGGACGTTTTTCAGACGGTTGATGAAACAACTTGTTTTATCTCCCAGTTCAGCCCGTCCATTGGCGTGTTTACTTAGCTGTAGCCGTCATTGAATGGGGCTTCCATTAACGTGAAAATTCTACTGTTACATAGAATTCTCGATAGCTCAGTGGAAACGGTGAGGGACTGACCTTCTGGCCATGTTGTCATTGAGGGTTCGAAGCCGGATTCCTTTAACCAATGGACTAATTTTTCGTCCAATTGTTACTCCGATTGAGCCACTCAAATGAGAGCTGGTGTGATACCTTTACATATCCGGATGCAGTGGTTGAGCAGATCAGTTATCGCCTTCCGCTCAAGAGTCCGGGGTTCAAATCCCATCGTGATCATGATAATGGTTATGTTGAATAACTTGTGCAATTACTTTGAATTGTGATTTCTAGATGCTCCTTCGAGCCATAAGCTGGCGTTTTGTGCTTGAATAGCCCTAATGCCACCTCAAATGTTTTTTATCTTGCTCTCACCGAAGGTGTAGCTGTGTTAATGTGGTTGAATGCATTAGCATCTGCTTATTATGCAGGGGATCTGAGTTAAAATCCCGGTTGATGCAAGGGAGTAAAACTCACTGTGGGCTGAGAGTGGAATTCTTACTCCTTTGATCTGCAGTTCTAGAAGGAGTTCGTCAAGCGCTGTCCAGTAAGTAGACTGTGCACAGGTACATGGCTGTCGCCTTAGATGCGCCGCCAGCCTTGTGGAGGTGCTCTCCTGCACTTCCACCCCCCCTGCGCTCACAACCAGTCTGTGCCTGCAAGCGGCCCGGTGTGGGACATGCGCACGGCTGGGCGGTAGATGTGGATACTACCCACAGGCACATGGCTGTCGCCTCAGATGCGCCGCCAGCCTTGTGGAGGCACCCCCGCCGTTGCTTGTGGGCCCCAACCGTTGGCTCTCACCCAGCCTGTGCCTGCATGCGGCCTGGCAAGGGATGTGTTTATGCCATGCAGCTGGGCGGTGGATGCAGGCGCTCCCTGCAGGTACTGGCTGTCACCTCAGATGTGCCGCCAACCTCATGGAGCCACTCCAGCTACTGCTCGTGGGCCCCTACTGTTGGCGGTGAGCGTGTGCGCAACGCACAGCCAGACAAGGAAGAGTGTTCCACTTAGACATCTGGATGTCGCATCAGCTGCGCCCCCAGCCCTACAGAGCCGCTACAGGCGTGTGCCATGGGCCTCGCCTCAAGCCTCAGCAGGGCGTCAGCTCCGCGCCTTTAGCACAGGGGAGCGAGCCCCAGGGATCCCCGCGCGTCACCACCTCAGTCCTCGGGTTGCGTGCTACAGGCCTCAACTCAGGAGCTCAGCAGGGCGACAGCGTCGCGCTGCGGATTGCTACCTTACCTCTCCCACAGAGCAGTCCTGATTGTCAGGCTTGGACTGTTGCTCCAGCTCACGGCGACCTGCGGCCTGTGAGTAGAGCCGACATCAGAGCGTCATAGGCATCGTGAGTAGGCGCAATACTTCTCCGCTTTGCCTTCGAAGGCGGAGCATACGAATGCAGAGACGAGACCTGCTCTCCCAGGCATGCGGGTTGATATAGCATCTTCACCCCGAAGTCTGTCAGCTAGCTCCTGAACAGGACAAACTGCTGGGACATGGTCGTTTCGTCTGTGATTGGCTCGGTCCAGAGTGCCTTGGCCCGGAAGAGCTATGCACTCTGTAATGGCATGCTTCAGGTCTTGATGTGCAGCTCAGGGCTGTGACCCACTGTCCTGCTCCACTGCTTGTGTGCTCTCGCTACTCCAGCACATACTGAGCTTGAGCTGTTGCCTTCCATGCTTAGGACGTTAGTCCATCTATGCTGAACTGTGGGCTTGGTGGGGTGTCCCTGGGGTCCACCCTCTCGCCTCCAGCTTCACAAAGGGTGCCAGGCGTCTGAACCACGAGCGGTTAGGTCGGCTTGTCCCTGGGACCTCTCAGTAGTGCTCTGGGGTCTGGCAGGCACCCCCCTTGAGCCGTTAGGCTCGTTCGCTCTACAGTTCCTCTCTCTGGAGACTGCGTTCTTACTTGCCTTAACCTCAGTTAAGCGTATGGGCGTTTGTTGGAGTTTGCTGTGGCTGACTCAAGGGTCACCCTCTGCCCGAACCCGTTCCGTCTTCCTGTAGTCTTCTCCTGAAGCGTTCGCTCCAGGTTTATCAGCCTGAGTGCCCTTGACCAGGATGCATCAAACGAGTCTACACAGCTCTCGCTCTGCCTGAGGAGACCGCACGTTGGCAGATACCTGTCATGCCTCCGGGGCCTCTGATAACAGTTTTGTCAGGTTTACGCGCTAGACGTGACTGGCACGGGTGTCGCGGGGAGTGTGATCCGCTCCTCGCCGGTAGCTGCCTGTTACTTGAGTCTACGACTCCCTCATGTGAGTGGAAGCTCCTTGAGGTTGGTTGTACTGTATGCTCTCAATTGTGTGTCGGAAGGGACGAATGAAGGAGAACGTCTCACTACTTTCGTAGCTTCGGTTCTCCGAAGAGTCCCGACGACACACAATACACCTTGCCTCAAGTCGCCCGGTCTGGATGTTTCGGGCGAAAGAAGGGGGTGTTTAGTGTGCTTGCAACTTTTATATGAGCTGCCTTTATCAGAGCTCCTGAGCTGCAGGCAGCTGCAAAGTTGCTTGCTCCCTTTTTTCAAAAGGGTTGGTTTTAGTTATGCTCAGCTTGCGTGCAACTGGGATTGCGATATCTCAATTGTGTGTCGTCGGGACTCTTCGGAGAACCGAAGCTACGAAAGTAGCGAGACGTTTTTGTCCTTGTTTGAGTTCATTTATGACGTGTGAAGCACTAATCAACAAGTGGGTGAAGTCTATTTCTGGTAAAATAGTTTTGATTTTGCATGTCAAATTAAGCTTTTAAATGACTTACAATATTCTAAGATGATCAGAGATACCTTAGCTTATCACAAAAGGGATTAGCACTTGGTTCCATTTCCACTTTCCTCCATTTCCAACCTCAATTTTCTAATAAAATTATTAATACAGTCACACATCCAAGGGTTGTAATGCATTTATAAAGTATTATTACTAATATTACAATAACTCTTTATACATTCTCATGACTGTACTGCCTTTAAAAACGTGTCACAGACAGTATTTACTTTAATAATTTAGCACTTTACAAGGTACCCTATCAAAGTAATTGTTGTGTAACTATTTCCATTACTTACAAAGTATTGTAAAATAATGACATTTGACATTCAGGTGCTATGTGAAGATTAGCCACAAGGGGTGACACTAAAGAGCCGCATTAGAAGGAGGAGGAGGAGGGGAGGGGGTTAAGGTGGTCCAGAGGTATCATTCATGGATCCTGATCATTAGGTCAAAACTGAAGAAGTCTTTTGGATAAAAGTTCTAACTCCAAAAAACAGAAGCATTCCATAACTTTCAGGGGATGACAAAAACCTCCACCACTCACCCATAAATAATATGTAAACTGGCGGATGTTTGTCCAAGCCTTTGCTCATGTTAGGCACTGAACATGCCTAAAGGTGGCCTTAGGATATACTTTCCCACCTCAGTGTTGCTGAAGTGATCTGTCCTCCCTCTCCACTCAGTCCCAAGGCTCCAGCTAGAGGCCCTATGCACGGAGAGACAAGCCAAAGCACAAAGCCCCGACGGCTGGTTTGCACTGGCATACAGTGTGTACTTCTTCTTCAAGCCATGCTGTTTTCTCTATATTCCTCTCTCCCTCCCTCTCTCTCTCTATGCTTCTTCTGACAGCTACTTGAACTTGGCAAGCTGGGTGTGTGATGAGGCTCTTCCAAAACCAGCTTCCCAACGACACGCTCCCTCCAGCAAGAACAAGCATGTGGGTGCTGTTGGAGACATGGATGATGTCAGAGTGATGTCATGTTTTAGCGTCCAACTAGCTTTCACAACACCCTGGGGAGAATCTAGTTTGGGTTGTTATATTCTCTGGTTTCTTTGATGTTGTGCTGTAAAGACTAAATGGATGTCGACTCTGAACTTTCAAAGGTTTCTGTCAGAGTAAAGTATCTGTATCAGTATAGAATCTATACTATAGATGTATGTGCTATCTATTCACCTAAATTGTGTTGAAACGAAATGAAAGCACACATACAGCTTTTTTTTTTTTTTTTTTTTAGATTTTAAGTATTATCACCCCCCAACCACCATGATATTACTAAGAACTAATGCTAACCAGAAATGGCGCCTCGTTTGTAACTATGGAGAACATGGTGGATAGGTAGCATAATAAAGAGATGATTAAAATGCTGTGAGTATACTGTCTATATTGATTCTAGTCAGAATTATCTAGCATTTTATGGTTTTTAATCAAACTCTCTAAAATTTTCTCATTTGAGATTTGCGATGAGACATATCCACCTCCATTCACTCTCAAACTATTCTCCCTGAAAAGTTGGTGGAGTAACCTTGAAATTTATCTCTAATTAAGGGACCAATTCAAGGGCTTCCAATTCCAATCGATTGTTTTTAATCAGCCAATTAAGAACCAAGTTGCACAAGGTAAACTGGACTCCCTGGAGATGCAGATGGTCACAGGGAATGCCAATCAGACGTGCATGCTGAATGTCAAAGGAAAACTGGAATTATCCAGGAAGGCACAAGGCATACATGTGGATGGTTTATTATTTGTATGCCTTTAGAATAGCCTATGAGGTCCAAAAGATGTTGTTTGTGAAAGAAATATCCATCCAAACACAGGGATTTTTGTGTGTCTCAGTGTTTACTAAAGCAAAAAAAGCTTTAGAAAAATGCAGGTGAATACATTATGTCCAATTTCATTTTGTTCTCCCAGAAACATTGTGAATAGGCCTACTGTCTTTTCTTAAGAGTAATGTGCGTAAGCATTTTCTGAGGCACACAACAAGGAATGTTGCTGATATGTTCTTTCAAGCGTTTAGAGATTCTCAAGTAGGCATCTCTCTGCATTGATCTCATCATTCATCAGCTACTGTATGAAGTCCGTGGACACTGGTGACCCATGCTTGATTGAGAGATACACTCTGGGCCAGTCCTGCTCACTGAATGCAAAATTATAAATACTGTCTGCTGCTCTGTTTTAAAATAGGCACTGTGACTCATAGACAATTAATATAGATGTATAAAAACGGTCCTTGTTTATATCTCTGCAAGAACATTTGGAAATGAAATAAGCAATGAACGTGACCTCACCTGATGGCACTTGTATCTTTCTCTTGTACTGTGAAAGGAAAACAATAGGAGGCGTTATTTTTGCTCAGGCCAACACAGATTTCAACCGTACGCCAGAACACACACACACACACACACACACAAATCAAAGAAAAGCAGAGGGCACCTCTTCAAGCCACTGAAGCCCAGGTTTCAACCACTGTGCAGAGAGAGCAAGAGAGAGAGAGAGGACTGCACCATACAAGCTGCAATGCAGACATAAAATTCATATTCTGCAGGAGAGAGAGGCTTGTTTCCATAAAACAGCCCAAAGTGCTAATGAGAATGCCAGGCCATGCTATAAAACCAGACAGTGTAAACAAAAAAAAATAGCCAATAGGTTTCCAATTTTGAATAGCAGTGATTGTATCACCAGGTTGGCTTTCGAGAGGACATAAAACAAAACCAATTTCAAATAATTATATCAAAACTTTGAAGGCCGAGGTGATTTTTCCGGTAATTCATTTTTATCAGTATTCTCATTTGAATGAACATTTCAATGGGAAAATTTCACTATTAAAAAAATGTTGTCTACAAGACGACAGTATCTTTCAAAACTGTGCCCGAACATACTCACGGAGGGCTCAGTGGTGTCTAGCATCAAAACCAGCCCTCTCCACACTCGTGATTCCTCTGCTAACAAATTGTTTGGCCACATCTCTCGTTTGCTGTGGCCATTTATGATCTATGATTATAATCTATGATTTATGAACATAAATCAACCTGCTCTTATGGCTTTTCGTGAAGTCATCATGAAAAAAAAAGATTCAAATATGCTGACCTCCAGAACACAAACCTTTTTCATGCTAAGAGAATGCTCCCCTACCTTACATTATGTATCATAGCCACACAAAGCTTGATATTTAGTGGTTTGTTCCCAAAACAAAAATGAACACAATCTTTAAAGGAGTCATAGAATGTCAAACTACATTTACCTTGTTGTTGTTGAATTTAAGAAGCTTAAAGCGATTATCCGGAGTAAAATACACTTTAGATCAATTTACAGGTCATTTGGATGTTCAAGTCATTCGGATGTGTTTTGTCATGTTCAGGTTCATGTCATTCGGATGTGTTCTGAGAAAGTTATATTTTACCGTTTTGAGCCAAAACTTGTTCGCCTGGAAGTGACCCGGGCTTATCATTTCCACCGCTATAAAATGCAATTTTTATACCTCTTCTACAGTTCCAAACAACATTACACTTATGTAGTAGTGAGTAGAGGGTCCCTAAAGCCAAACCGAAGTATCCCGAGGTCTTCATGTGGTCATCATCCGAATGACATGATTTTGATGTCAACTCAACGTATGTACTCCCAATCATCCGTAAATTGATCTAAAGTGTATTTTACTCCGGATAAATCCTTTAAGGTATCCAATGGACCATGGCAAAATTTCAACACCGTCTACCGCCTCGTTCTACATGTAAATTTCAAACTAGTTTTCACCGTGCTAAAATGGTTATCTGTTATCTGTTTTCGCAGTTTACACGCAAACGTGAATACGGAGTTTTCCAAAATCTCCACTTTTGCCGGAGTTTTTAGAAAGAATCGTTTTCAGAGGTGACATCTCCGTTTGTGTGTAAATGAAAGGCGCAAACGAAGGGGAAAGTGTTTTTAGGAGAAAACGTACAGATAGATGATAGAGATAGATAGATAGATACTTTATTGATCCCCAAGGGGAAATTCAAGGTCCCAGCAGCTTAAAAAATCACACACAACATATACTACAGTTACTCAAAATAACAATAAAATACAAATACTGTGGGTAGAGATGTGCATGAATGTACTGAGGTACAGTATGGGGAGTGTGTCAAGGTAGTTGTGCAAATGAGACCAGTAGTGCAATAGTGCAAGGTTAAAAGTCTATTGACTAGCAATAAATATGTGCATATGTAAATGGACAATAATAAATATCAGCATAGCAATAAAACAGTTCTAGTATAAGTATATGGACAATAAGATAACAAAAAAAAATCAGTGCAAGGATAAGTCTGTATAAGTCATATACATGTTCATGCATCAATCAAGTATGCTGGTCAAGTATGAAGTTACAGTGTGAGGAGGAGTTGTGCATGTGGGCTAATGTAGCCAGTAGGGTCCCTAGTCAGTGTCAACAATACACAGTATTGTAGAAAATGTCTTGTAATTGTATAAGAGTGTTCAGGTGCAGATAGACTATGCAGAGAAGTCCAACTCTCCTTTTCCTTTCAGTGAAGCATTGTAGAGTTGTATGGCCCTGGGTACAAATGACTTCCTAAGTCTGTCTGTTGTGCATGTCAGGGAGCGTAGTCTCCAGCTGATCAAGCTCTTCTGCTGCATGATAGTGCTGTGGAGTGGATTACAGTCATTGTCCAGGATGTTGAGTAGCTTGTTCAGGGTCCTCTTGTCTGATACTGAAGTGATGCACTCCAGTTCAGCTCCCACAACAGATCCAGCTTTCTTTACCAGCCTGTCCAGTCGCCCAGCATCCCTCTTCTTAGTGCTTCCTCCCCAGCATGCCACTGCATAGAAGAGGACGCTGGCAACAACAGACTGGTAAAACATCCAGAGAAGCTTGCTGCAGACGTTGAAGGACCACAGCCTCCTCAGGAAGTACAACCTGCTCTGCCCCTTCTTGTAGAGTGCTTCTATGTTGACTGACCAGTCCAGTTTATCGTCCAGATGTATCCCCAGGTACTTGTATGTTTTCACCACCTCCACATTAACCCCCTCTATGGTGACTGGCACCAGGCATATGTGTAAACAGGGTCTAAGTCTGTTTGTCTATAATGTATTCATTCTGAGAGAAAGCCCTTCAGGTGAAGCGCCATCAACTGGCGAAGAGTAGTAATACAGTCTGAGCAAGTCGGGTCATGCTCCGCCACATCCGGCAACAATAGGCTAACAGGCAGCAGACCATGCGGCCAGAACTACATATGCTCTCCGTGTTCATGTGCGTTTTTGAGAGAATGTGAGTGTATTTAGTTTATTAATAATGTAATTTAGTGGCAATGCTGCCAATATTTCTGCTCATATTGTCATTTATTAAGGCTTGTTAATAATTAGAAAGGGAATTTGTCTAGATGTTACCTGTGAGATAGTTAACTAATGCTAACTAATTTAGCTAGCAATTCTGCTAATTGTGCTAATTGTGTTAGTACTCAGCTAAAGTGCTTATTTCTCCAATTATATTATATATTGTTTCGTTGTTATATTATGCTTAGCCTATACAGCAGTTAACAGCAGCCCAGGAATGTTGAACCAACTGAAATCTTTGATAATAAGTTTATTGTTTTTTTTTTTTTATTATTTCAGACCACAATAAACACAATACACATATACACACACACATAAACACAACCTTAATTAGAGAATGTGCCTTCATTCTCTAATCCGAATCATTGTCTATGATCTGCCGCCTCAACCAGTAATCCTTTTTCTCGCCCACCTCAACACATCCTATGTGAATTTTAAAAGGTCAGTATACACACACTGTGCTGTGCACAACATGGATTTCCATGCCATTATGGGGATTTAAATGCACTGGCCATAATGCCATATAGCCTCATAGCGTTCATTAGTGTATGCAAGCTCATATGCTCTTTCAGTGGTAGGATTGGCTAACTGTCAAAACAATGGCAATTGCTGATTTTTTCCTTGCTGACCACTGTGTATGTGAACTGTTAATGGAGATTGCAGGCTTCATTCCTGCATGGCCTTCTTTCTCTGACTTATTTCCACTATTTTTAATTCTTATTTTATCTCAGTTTCATTAGTTATTTTTTTTAGATCATTAGTTGAAGTTAGATGATACAATGGGTAAAAAAAAATGCAAAAATGAGTCCAAAAAAAAAGTCAGCACGAAATAGACTGAGCTGGAACAGCTGGCACAGAGGATTGTCATCCTGGAATCCAGAATGGACTCGTTTTCGTTAAAGACTGTTGAACTTTGCGGGACATCTCATGAAAGGACTACAACAGCAGAAGCCACAGAAGGAAAACACACCACAACTGGCTGATATGACTGCAGTTGGAGCAACAGAGTGCATCGATCTCACAAGACAGAATGTGAGTACTGATCGTTGGCAAACACAAGGTGCCAGACCCATAAAACAAAACAGAGGTGGAATGGTAATTACTTCAACGCCATTGCAGTCTGACACTAATAGAACCTCAGGACATCAGCCCAGGAACAGTCAGGTCTAAAAATTACAATAGAAATCACAGGCTTATTGATAGGTTACAGCCCATAAGGCTCCAGAACAGATTTGCCTCAGAGATCTTGAGCTGGAAACTACCAGAGAGCATTACCACCGTAAACCAAGACCAAACCACAAGAAGAAACAAAAACACATCAAGGTGAGAAGCAAACCTCAACAACTGATTACCCTACTACCCTTGTTCTTGGTTACTCAACTATAAGAAATCTAAAATTCAGAAAGGCTGATTGTATGCTGCTTTCCAAATGCTTCTCTGAAACAACAAAGATGCTTTCAAAGACTGTCAGAACATAGTACTATTGAAAGAATTATTGTGCATGTTGGAGCAAATTATATTTTCAAAGAACAACTTGATGTGCACACGTTCTTTGCCCTACATTTGCTTGGGATACAAACCTTTCTCAGTGTCTCTCTCCGAGCATAAAGAAGTTTTGCCTTTTCTCGACTATTCAGTCTAAAAACACATGGCTGGCAAATAAATGTTTTTCTCTTGGAATAAACTTCATTGACAATATCAACCTTATTTGGAACTGCAGGGGATTTTTCAGACCAAATAGTACACAACTCAGCTGGCAAGGGAACAACATTTTAGCCGACCACTACCGCCTCTCCCTCCACCATTCAACTTTCTCTCTGCAAACCATGGGTGCATTGCCTGATAAGCATTCTGTAACGACACAGACAGAACCTGTTGTGATCAACAATAACTCTGATAAGCTGCACAGACTGATCCAGTCAAGGCCATCTATGATCACTCTGTACCTAAACACCAGATATTTGGGTCAAATGAACATGAGGACTTAGGGACTGCTGGAATAACCCAGGACCAACAATCTATATCAGGCCATCAAAGACATGCAGACCAAGACAGCAATGACACACTGCAGACAACTGTACCACCCATTCTGACAGATGACAAACCATCAACAGAGCTGGAATGGTTTTCTCTTTGAATAAGCTCTCAAGTAAACATTCAGATTCTGTAGATGACTTACTGACCAATTTTAATTCTAAAATGACAATTTAAGGATAAAATTGCCCCATTAAAAGAATCACTGATAATAATAAAGCACCATGAAAACAAAACCCAGCTTTAAAGAGAGAGTGTAGGAAAACTGAAAGAAAATGGCACAAATTTAATCTCCACGTCCATTAACAAATTCATAAAGTGATGCTTAGCAAAAATAACTATGAAATTTGTAATCCTAGTGCCTCTTTCTTCTGCAACATTATCGATAAGAAGTTGAACAATGCTTGTGTACTATTTTCTGCTGTCGAGAAGCTAACACATACCACATTACAACTAGCACCTGAGCTTCTCTCAGTTGATAAATGCAATGAGTTAGCATCTTTTTTCAGAGGTAAAATTGATCAAATAAGACTAAATATAACTTCACCAATCAAACCCTAGAGCCAATGACTTCAAAGAGAGGGGAACTAAACCTAATGTCAACATTTAGCTTTTTTAACCATGGAACACAAAACCAAAACAAAATTTAAGCTCTTCCACATCCCAATTGGACATCCTGCTAACCAGATTTTTCTATACCTTGTGGCACTTGATGTGCCCCAGATTATAAATTCATCTTTGCAAAATGGCATCTTCCCTAAATCACAAACAGAGTTTTTTAGACCCCTGCTGAAAAAGAAAAATCTGAATGTTTCAGTGCTTAACAACTACAGGCTAATAGCAAAGCTTCCCTTCATTGGAAGATCATTGAAAGAAATAGTCTGCAATTAATTAACTGCTTACTTGACATCAAATCAGTCAGGTTTCCGGGCCAATCACAGCACTGAAACAGTGCTTATTAAAGTTGTAAATGGCATATGTCTTAATACTGATGCAGGCAAAACATCTGTATAGGTGTTATTGGACCTCATTTTAGTAATGTTGATCACAAGATACTGCTACATCGACTTGGGTTGTCTGGTACAGTTATCAAATGGT
This sequence comes from Limnothrissa miodon, assembly GCA_017657215.1. NCBI lineage: Eukaryota > Metazoa > Chordata > Actinopteri > Clupeiformes > Clupeidae > Limnothrissa > Limnothrissa miodon. Next base: position 503,026 of record JAGFZM010000329.1, on the reverse strand, counting down.
TAAAATCATACTTACAAAACAGAAGTTTCTTTGTTGCCATGGGCAACTGCATTTCAACACCTATGTACTTGACCAGTGGTGTCCCCCAGGGGTAAATCCTTGGACTATTGCTTTTTAACCTTTATGCTCCCACTTGAACAACTTATCATGAAAAACTCAATCTCTTATCATACCTATGCTGATGACACCCAGATTTACTTGCTTTATCCTCTTGCTTTGCCTCTTTGAATGTCTTTATCAACGTTTGGACCAAACTAACAACTGTCACACAGAGTGGAGTAAGGATTTTCTCATGGCAGCTTTATATTACTGCTGCCTTCCATGTGGACAAGGATCCTTTGGGGCAAAGCTTCATTTCAAGATCCCCAGGCAGGGAGCTTGTTAAAGCAAACGCCTGAACAGGGACTTGAAACCTGGACCCTCAGATTAAAAGTCTGATGCTCTACCGACTGAGCTATCCAGGCTTTGCAAAAAACAGTCCTAAACAGGACTAAAATTTACAAGCTTGAACCCTTGACATGACATTGGAAAGGAGTGGAAGGAAGTTAGAATGATTACCCACCTGCGTCCTGTGTGACCTCGTGGTAACCTCAGATTAAAAGTCTGATGCTCTCCTGACTGCGCTATCGAGGCTGTGTGGAGTAAGGATGACTAGACATACAGTGAAATCGAAATTATGTTTTCAGCTATCCCACAGTGATGTGCACGGTCAGGAGAGCACAGGCAAAAGCATAGGCTGGAAAACCGTTTGGAATTTCCATCGTTAAAAAACTTCAGTCATATGACACCGACGGAGGTGTCATTTTTTGTCAAGTTATGGTCACATGATGGGGATCTAAATATTTGGATTGTTCCCCCTTTGATGCATTAGCGCCACTTACAGTATGGCCTCTGCACTTTGTCAATTAGAACCTTTGGCTTTAAAGGAGTCATAGAATGTCAAACTCACATTTACCTTGTTATTGTTGAATTTGGGTAGCTTAAGGTATCCAATGGACCATACCTTCAATACCAAAACTTCAACATCTTCAATATGCGTTTCCGTTTTTTAGATGCTTTTAGCAGCGAATGTATCTGAATATTCTCTGAATGCTTCCGAAACATCTGTAGACTTCATAGTTTTAACAAAGCGAGTCCGACCTTATATTGTTCCAACTTAAATCGTCCAGAGGTGTTTGGGAAACGGTTGGAAATTAAGTGTAGAATCGTCAAAGGTACTTTGCGTTACCATCGTTTAACGCTAACTTCCGTCGGTATTCGGGAAACGCAACCCAGGTCAAAAGGCTGAGGAGGAGAGCGGAGTAAGGATGCACTGATGGCAGCGTCATTTTACTGCAGCCTGGCATGCAGTAAAATGTTCAGATGTTCAGAGTTGCGTTTTAAGGCCCCAGCTATGGCGCAACTGGCTGGGGCACCTGCACCGTACACCGGCGACCAATTCCTGCTCCGTGGTCCTTTCCGGATCCCATCCCTGCTCTCTCTCCCATTCACTTCCTGTCTCTCTCCACTGTCCTGGCAAAAAAGCCCAAAAATATACTTTAAAAAAAAAGAGTTGCGTTTTAAATGCACCAGGCAAAGAGCTTGTCTTGTCGTAAAGCAAGCGCCTGAACAGGATCTTGAACCCTGGACCCTCAGATTAAAAGTCTGATAAGTTAAGACACTTTATTGTCAACTACTCTACATATACAGGACATACAGAGGAATCAGAATTACGTTTCTAGCTATCCCACAGTGATGCGCACACTCACACACCAGTGGAGGAGCATTGCAAAGCACCAGCCTTCCACCAGGAGCAATTTGGGGTCTGATCCTTTACTGACTGAACTTTCCAGGCTTCACTTCTGTCTATATTGCACACTTGTGGTGCAACGGTAGCATGTCTAACTCCAGGGTACAAAGCTTGTGTACGCACAAAAAAGCTGTGTACGCCACTTCTCACGCAAACGTTCGGATGTACAAAGACTAACTTGACTTGGAAAACTCTCCACGCAAACTTCATGGCTGGCGTATTTTCAGTTTTTGGCACATAGATTATGTGAGTCACGGACAAGTCATTACCTATTAATACCAGAAATGTAAATGTTTGCTGTATTGCATTGCATTGTAGGTGGGGCACTGCTGTTGAACATTGCAAATGCTGTATCTACCGCTGTAGGCCACAGTGGCGCGTTCACCGTGTAATGACTCACGTTATCATCCTAAACAGTATGAAACAGATTAATTACCTGAAAAAAAGTTTCTCAGTGGGCCTTGAAATCAGTAAAGGGACAGGACCTAATTACTTGTCGGACATCTTTCAAAAATACATACCACCTAGGTCTCCCAGGACACAAGAAAAACAATTGCTTGTGAAACCTGTGGTCAAAACAAAGTGTGGTGAAGCAGCTTCCAGCTATTGTGCCGTTCAGATTTGGAAACAACTTCCTGAAGACATGAAAATGCCCCTACTGTTATCGGTTTCAAATCCAAATTTTAGACCAAACCTTTCTCAGATGCTTTCTCTTAATGATTCATTCCTTCGTTTTATTCTTTTTATATTCTGTACTTAATTCATTTAACTCAATGTAACTTTAAATCAAATTTGTGACATTTCTTGCTTTATTTTTACCTACTTCATATTTTATTTTTAGCAACAATGTTTTTATTTTCAACCTCTTTTTTTATTATTTGGCATTTTTTATTCACTGCTATTTGCTTTTATCTTTGGAAAGCACATTGAACTTCCTTCTCTGTGTCTGAAATGTGCTATGTAAAAAAACTTCTGGATCTGGATAGAGTATGTGGAGCCCCTGGATAGAGTATGTGGAGCCCCGACAACTCCGGTCCTCCAATGACTGTCGACTGGCAGTCCCGGCACCTCGCCCAAGGCAATCCAAACTCTTCTCATGTGTCATCCCACGCTGGTGGAATGACCTACCAAAAACAATCAGAACAGGGCCATCTCTGGAGGCCTTCAAAAAGCTCTTAAAGACCCAGCTATTCAGAGAACATCTTCTATCCTAGCACTAAAATGAACTGAAGCACTATCCCCTAGCACTATGTTCCTTAAGGTTTCTGCTATGTAGCTTGATTGTTATCCTCGTTTTGTAAGTCGCTTTGGATAAAAGCGTCTGCTAAATGCATAAATGTAATGATGTAAATGTCACATCTATGGCTATGGTGATGGCGCTGTATGATGGCTGCCGTTAGCCGTAGGCCTACCTCCACTTTATTTTTCACCCTCTATGGGCTTTTTATGTTTTTCTTTTTCATTTCTGGCACTGTACTGTAGCCTACAGGGGGCCTTGAATGTGGTTGTCACTTTGTTTGGTTCGGCGGAGTCTATGTGAATTTGGAGGAGCTTGTTGGTTTTGGACTTTTTTTTTTTGCGAAGTGATTGTGTTTACTTTGAATGATGCGTTCCGACCGACCGTCGTTTTCTCTGTCTGCCCTGCCGTCTTTGTCTGCGGAGCTTGGAGGAGTTCAGGCGGAGACCCGTCGTGAGTGTTGGATGTGGAGGGCTGCGGAGGTTGCCTATGGAGTGGAGGACAGGAACTCACGGGAGGGCCGTGTTTGGAGGAGGGCGGCGCTGCCTGCAGATCGGCTGCTGTCCAGTGGTCTCCGACGCGACGTCATCCCCTACTTGGTGTCGCTCCCTACTTCAGCTGCGAATCCACGACCTCAAAGTCATCTCAGCTCGCCTTCTACATGGATCCTGAGTCCTGTTTGTTTGAATGAACTATTTATGTACAGTGGCTAAATGGCAATGGCTATTTATTTTGTTTTCTTCTTTCCCTTTATCCATCTTCTCTTCAATGCAATTTCACTGCATGTTTTGCGTTAGTGACTCATGTATGTGACAAATAAACTTCTTGAATCCTTGAATCAACTTAATTACCAAAGACAAGGAAGTAAAGTAACTGGGATTCATATGATTGATCTGTTTGATATCATTTGGAGTGCAGAGATGTGAAATGGTCGGGCTACAGTAATACTAACCTACACCACTACAACAACAGCAACATTAACCATTTCATGCAAGTATGAACAGGTTATGGCAGTCACTGTGTCATGCATTAACAGGACATGCATTACTGTACATTAGTTATCACCATAAATATACAGCTTTTATTTCCCAGAGAAATGAAATACTATTTTCTGATTTGCTGACAGGGTGTCCGTTAAAAATAAATATGATAACCTGGGTGATAAGTAGGAAAATGGCCTTCATGGTGTCCCGATATAGGGAAATAATGGACTTGGAAGCAAATGCTCTTTTCCCCAGCTCGTCCATTATACACATCAGTGGCCATTATCCCTAACATCATGGAGTATGTACCTTATTAAATGTAAAAGTATTAAACAAAGTAGTGGTAGTAGTAACACACTATTACAGTATTCGTTTTAAAAAATCATGATATTTCCTTCTTTTATCTACTAGTACCTTGACTATCCTGTGTGTGTGTGTGTGCGTGCGTACTTGCGCTGTCCCAACCTTATAAATAATGTACACTGACACATAGGGAGATAGGAGAGAGAGCCAGGTCACTTCAGCAAGGAGAATACAAGGATGACCACCAGGGGGAAGTGCTGGACTCTGTTAGGACACGTGGGGGGACTAAACCTCACCTGCACGCCAACGTGAGTCAAACAGGACCGACTGTGACAACACAAAGAGCTAGAACATGCGCAACTGTTTTTTTTAATATATCTTTGGCTTTTTATATTGTAAAAAAGAGAATAGTGAAAAAGTATGAGCATCCTGAATATATAGAAACCACATACAATTACAGGATAACTTATTGTTAGGAATTCTCCAAATAAGACGAGTATTCCACTGCAGTCTGACAGATGTGGTTATCAGGAGAGGCTTGACCTTGAAGTCACCCCTCTCTCTCAACACGTTGCCTTAAAATGAAACAAACAGTGCCCATGCATCAACACGCATCTTCTGCCGCTGCACGTCCGTGACATTTGCATGATCTGACAGGCCAGGCTATATATGCATTTAAATCAAACATCCCTGCATTTTCACCCCCCCACCAATGGATATCTATCCTAAATTCCAATGCATTTTTAGAAGCCAAAACTGCAAGTGAGATTGCTTGATGATCTTTTTCCTCCCTCTCTGAAATCTATTTATTAGAGGGTGGCAGGACAGGTGATGCTGGTGCATGGTGTGTTGGCAAGGCACTCATCTCCCTGACACCAACCAGATGTCCACAGACTGGGATACTGAAAGAAAGAGCCAAACAGTGATGCGGAGCCTGAACACCAGGGGTATTTTATGAGCTGCTGAATCTAATTATTAATTGAATTAATTAAATCAGAGTTAGACTACTTGTCAAACTCATGCTAAAAAAGTAACTCTCACAGATACATTACTGACTTGATACCTAGAAATAAAAGTTAATATTAATAAGATAATTAAAAAATTTGGAAATTATAACTTTTATTGACTGGAATTGTCGTGTGGTGCTTTACAGACATTAAGAAGGAGCACCTAAGAGCAACAGGGGCCAGAATGCACTCAGGGTATGAGAGAAGATCAGAATTTCAAGGAACAAACAATGTCACTGAATGAGTGAGACGCCCACCCAGGGCTGACTACATGAACTAGTCTCAGATACATACACATAGCTTATAACGAGCTACGAGTCATTTGTACGTAAGCCTCAACGTTAGGGGCCAGATAGAATAAACTGATTGTCATATTACATGACCCGGATAGCATATACATAGTCATCTGTTAGCATTAGCTTCCTAACTGTTTACCGTTAGCATTAGCATGGCAATATGGCCATGACTGGATTCTTTTCTCTCACTTTTGTATTTTCTAATTGCTCAAGATAATTTGCTCATACAGGTTAGAAAGCCTAAATCAAATTGTGTCTGAGCAATTTAGATCAAGGTCAGAATTGTCAGTGTGGTAGTAAACAGACCTTTGAGGGCCTGCAAAGCCAGGATAGGCTACTACTGTATTGAAGATGTAGAGATTAATTGATTTATATTAGGAAAAACTTAATTATATAACCTAATCCAGTTATGCCATTCATTATTTGGTTGCAGTGAACATTTTGTTATTGTGTCACATCCACTTGAAACAAAACCACCAAGTAAAAGTTCTCTGTCTACTTAACTACTAGAAATTAGTGTTTTCCACAATGCAGTTGAGAATAGTTAACAGATATCCGTGGCAACTGCAGTTTGCTAAGCTTGGTGTCCTTTAGAGAATATTCTTCTTTTCATATTATGTCAATAACTGGAATACATAAATATGTGTCATCACATAACATTCACAACACAAATACAAAATATCACAATCAGGAGCTCCCAAGATCTTTGGGAAGCTGGAAACATTATGTTTAAAAAAAAAAAAAATGGGTTACAAATCATTTGAGGAAGGAGAATCCGGATGTAATCATAGGCTAACCTTAGGCATAGGTGCCCCTGCATTCAGTTAGTTTTATTTCTGTTGAGAAAACAGCGGGATGGATGCTGGGTTTCCCTGCACTGAGGTGATATGAGAGGACACAACAGTATAATTAAGAAGCTCAGGTTATCTCAGGGATGCCTAAAGACCATTTCTTTGGAAGGAGAATTAAATGCACTGTGACACTTCTTTTTAATGGGTAGACACATCAGGGCCTAAGTGCTTCACTTATAACAGGGCACAGGGAACCGGGTGGCAGGCCTCGCTGGATAAGAGTCATTAGGAAACAAACCATCTGATGCTACCTGTGTCGATGGCGCACTCCTTCTACCATGGATAAATGATTGCGAGTTTAATTGGTGGCTGCTGCAAGCCATGAATGAGGAATACATGTGGAGAGCGCTTGTGAAGGGTTGTGCCATAGCAATGTCTGTAAGTCTGCTCTCGATTATTCAATTTATGGACTCACACTTCATATCTAATTTACGGTCATGTCTGTGCTCTTATGTATCTTGATGTATTGCTCTTGAAATGTCCCTTCGCTCTTTTATTTAAAGAGACTAGGGGCCCCTTATCAATCTAAATGACAACACATCATGGGTCTAAAAACATCAACGGAGGTTTCCGTTAAATAAAGTGTTTTAAGTCTCGGATTAAGTGTAATCCATGAACAGGAAACTGGCTCCATACTTAAAAAGAATTGACAGGTATCTTCACAGTTCCTATTATATTTTTAATTAAAATGTCAACCAGGGTGTTACATTAAACATTTCTTACTGATAACGAGATTGCCATTTCCATTTTCTCATACATTTAAGCAACATGTCACATGTACTGCAAGCTAAGGGTGGTTTTCATAAGGATTTGGTCAGCCGTCTATGGCTGTCGATTGGCCATGCAACCTCAGTGATGGGTAGGCAAATGCCACAATCAAAAGTGGACTCATAAATTTCATTAAACAGTTGCACTGCCCACACAAGAACTTTAACATGTTCATATCATCTTGTGTAGAGAAATACTGTTTTCTGTACATTATATTTATATTTTTTGGTTCATACTTTGTTCTAAACAACATTTTTAACCGTACAGTTTATTGTTGCCTAGCGACACAACAGATTAGTCCAAAGCTAAGCGAGGCTATGGCTGTTCATTTGCAACCCATAGTCTGCTCATATATAGGCTACAGCTGAATATTAATGTTCTTGTTGACCCTCAATAATGTCAAAGATGATATGTAATGAAGTATTTATTTTATTATTTTTTCACAAATGTGTGTGTGAATGTCATATATCTGTGTTCATGTACTTATGTATGATGCAGGTGCAAAATATACATGACATAATAAGCAGATGTGATTTTTTTTCCAGAAGGAAATTATGCTACTAGGCACCATCATTTCCTTCAGGGAAAAATGGCTCTCAAAAATAGATCTCATTCTCTTTATCGTTCTGCTGTATTTAACTTTCAGACCAAAAAAAACATGTTTACTCACTATCTTGAGTTGCTACTCGTGGTTCATTTGGCAAGGTTAAGGAAAGCTGGTAAGCACCAAGGACTAAAACTTTCCCCCCTCCCGTTTTTTGACTACTAATTCAGTGGGCCTTGTATTATACACAATACACTATTGCAGTCATTGTACGAGTGCAGTGACATTCAGTGTTTAGTCCCAAGCCACGCCAAAATAATTACTCCAGAAATCCTCCTGCCTTTTTCTCTCTAGAGGACACCACTCAGCATAAAACTTTAGCCTCACGTCTCAAAGACAGTTCCAGCTTAGATGGGAAACAGCATCACAACATAATCTATCAAACACAAAGCTTCCTGTCATCCGAGCCGCTCCTCCAATTTGCTATGGCAACATTGTCCAGCTTGGCTCGTCACCCTTATTACCATCACAGACCAGCAGGAGCTTTGGAGATATGATTGATGACCAGCTCGCTGTCAGCGACTGCATTATGGTAATCTCCCAAACATGCAGTTTTGATTCATGCCGTGTGACATCAGGAGGATCAAATCATTGCTGTTGGACTGAGCAACAGGGCCCCATTCTCAGGGCACTTGTCTGCTCATTATAACCCGGCTGCAGTATCCTCTCTAGGTGGACGGGCCTATTGGTGGGGACAGACTGCTGATGACTTGAGAAAAACACAATGAATTACAGCTCATCAACTGAAATGTGGACCACTCACTCATTTCCCTCTGCAGCATGTGCTTGCTTTCTCTCCAACCACATGCATTAGCATGACATTGGCTCTCAGAGGAGCCACTGGAACTCTGCCTCGCCTCCATGGTGTCCTTCATTCATCACAGTTTATAGTCTGTTCTGTCCACTGTGGCCTACTAATGAAAAACAAAATGGTGAGGTTGCAGTATTATGAAGTGGTCAACACCCCCCCCCCCCAAACACACACACACACACACGCCTAAATTAGGTGCTTGTGAAAATCTCAGCTCTCTGAAAAGTAAAGTGGCTCTTAAACGAACACGGGTGGTCTGTCTTTTGTGAATCTCAAAATCCACACTGACATTTCAAAACAAAGGACTTCTGTGTAGACGCTTTAGAGGGAAAACAAGGATGAAGTCCTTAGTGAAAGTCCTTAGTGAAACAGGCTTTTGGATGAAGTAATATATTCTCTCTCTCTCTCTCTCTTTTCTCTCTTTGCAAAAATACATTTATATAATTCTTTTGATAAATGTATTCATCAGTCCAGCTTTAATTAGATTGTTTTTGTTTCATTAGTTTGGATTTGAAAATAAAATGGAAATCCAGTTTGATATTACTTTCACAAAATTTTTACATACTTATGAAGATGGTTTTGTATCTAAGCTCTTCTAATACTGTACCACACATTACTGCTGATTGACTTGGTCAGTCTGTGATGTCTATCATGTTCTATTGGTGAATCTAAACACCTAACAACAATGGATTATTTTTTTCCCATTCAGCTGGAGAGGTTCTTGAGTAGAGAAAAGCCATCAACAAGCAGCACAACTCATCAGAATAAATCTACCGTGGACCTTTAGATCTGTTCTGCCCAGGCGCTTTTAGCTGAAGGACCAATAACAGGAATGCTTCTAATTTATCCCCTGCTTTAGCCAGCCTATGGTTCAGCCTCAGATAACAGCCATTAATGAATGTCCTATTGGATAGAGATCAATGGAATATTGAAAGGAAACCTTTTCATTCCATATTAATGGGCTGGTATTTTCCTTTGGGTTAAGGGTGTCTCATCTAATAGTGGACCATGAGAGATATGCTGTCCTCAGATTTCAAGATAAAGGCTGCATCACATATATGTTAGGTAAACAACAGTTGGTTTTTGCGAGTGTTTTTGAGTTTAATGTTGGCCTTATTTTTCCATATGCAAAATATATGATGAGGGTTTAAAGGTTAAAAAAAAAAAAAACCTTCCAAACATGGGCACTCACATGATCAGAATGCTGTTGTCTTCTTTAAGAATCGCCCCCTAAGAATGAGCACATTTTGGCAACAGTGCTCTCCGTGGTTTGCGAGAGATTTTCACCTCAATATAACAGCTGTCAGGTCATTAGAGACAGTAAACAAACTTCTAACAGGAAGAATGGAAGCATTTGCATCGATTCACCAGCTCAATACAGGGATTACAGAGATTGTGTTTATAACCGTTTCAGTTCAAAAAGCTATTTGAAAGTAATCATTGGTGGTTCTTATCATTGAACTTGTAGCCAAATCCACATTAGTGTATTAGTGTATGTGATTTTAATACTTTGGTGTGAAAAGTGAAACTAATCTGATAACACTGAAGCCACTGAAGGCCACAGTGGCTGCAATACGGGAGCTTAGTTTTCATCCTTAATGTGAGACAAGAAGTAAAAGGAAAGATGCTTTCAGCATAATAAGAAAATAATTGTTCATAATTGTACCAGAATTGTTCTTGGATAAAAAATACATCCAAACATTCATTATCAACATCAAAGACATTCAGTGCAGGTAAAATTCAGGTAAAATCAAAACATAATACATTTTAGAAAATATAAAAGCCCTTATAAAGTAGCACTTGGCCTTTCCAACGTGGAGTTCCCCAGAGAGAATGTGTAAGGGGAAATCGAATAGACTGCTGATACAAGGATTCAGACCATAGGGAAAGTGAACAAACAAAAACTTGGATCTTCAAAAGGTCACGCATACTATCTAAATGGCTATCCAGGAGTACCTGAAAACATTCACAAGAGCTGCACTGCAATGTGACCTTTCATTTTAAGGTTTGGAATTTAGCATGCCCTTCCATAAATGGTAGCCTGCAATGGGGGAGAATAGAAAGGGCAGACCTTACATTGGGATCTGTGTCTGATATTAGCCCCATGCTGATGGACTTTCAAAATGACTCGTTTTTCTTATACAAAGGAAAAGCATACTCATTAGTAACAGACATGTGGCTTTTAAGAACTACATAAGCCACTGTAAGACTAATGGAGTGAATGGGTTATTTGTGGACTTGTGGGGTGAATGGGTTATTGGAGGAATAAAAGGAGGAGAAACTTACAATAATGTCTGTAAAATAATCATAAATTGTATGTCACTGTAATCGTAGCACGTTAGGTTAGGAACTCTTATTTAATCGTACAAGAAGATTAAAGCTCACACACTTTGAAAAAACTCCCTAATTACCTAAAGATTAAAACCTCAGAGCTGTGTCCCCGTGTTACCCGCTTTTTTCCTTTCATTTCCTTTTTTCCTTTTGTTTCCTTTCCTTACACTGAGGAAAGCAAGTGAGAGACTAGCAATACACAGTTCTAAAAGCCCCAGGCAAAAATACTCATGTTGTAAACCCATTCATACGGTGCCAACACTCACTGGCCACCACTAATTATTAATGCAACATGATGTATGTACGCCCACTACGCCTGTTCCCCGACAGCGTGACAAGGATGTTCTGCTTTCATTGACGTGGAAGAAATCACAAATTCCATTATTTTTTTTGTCCCTCTTTGCTTTTTCCACGTCCCAGAGAGACGTCGGCAGCAACTTCTATAGCCGTTATTAAATTTTATACATCTCACAGTTACATAAGACAAATTTGCATAATTGCCAAGTTAGTGTGCAAAGAAGGGACAGAAAAACACACTCAAGCTTGCTCTAAACTCACCATATGTGACAACGGTTTGTCTACCATAAGGACAGAAAAGAGTTAGGATAAAAGCAGGCACAAACAAACAAACACCAACTGCTCTTTCATTGCTGGTAACCATGGATACAGTGTTATCAAAGGTATAAAATAAACTCATTTATTGAACTTTTGGGTCTCAGGAGAGACAGGAAAGCTGTCAAGGCACATGCTGATTCACATGTTGTCTGCATACAGTTTGTCAAAGGCATGTGGATAATCAATGTGGCAATCATTACACACATATAACTATTGTCACAGACGGTGCAGATGAAAGTAACTGCAACCACTTCCTAACTCATCGCAGTTCTGTTACATTAAATATTGTATTGGCCATATGATATCTTTGGTAATGTTTACTTTTTGCCGCAACACATTCTGTGCTAAAGAGCAGTCGCATATTGCGTAAAGTATATTGCATATTGCATAAAGTCGCATATTGCATTAAGTATTCACTCAGTTTATGCGTCATTCTGCATTGTATTGTGTCTGTAGGCTACAGTAGCTTATTGTGTAAGTCAGCAGTATAGTTATGATCACATTATCAGGCCAGCTTTAAAATGTGAATCAAACCATGTTTCAGTAACACTTTGTAACAATGTCCATGTCATAAACAAAGTTGACATGGTTTCATTTAATATGACACCAATTAATGGATTTGTCAACACTGGGTAAAGTTAAACAATTATAATTTATTTAGCATTGTGTTATATGGTCCCTGAAATTATGTTATTTATAATTTGTAAACATACTGTAAACAATCTCACATGCATATCATAAACATTTGCACATTATGAAATTTGTTCTTTGGTAATGTCTTATTTATAAAAGTTATTCTCCAGTACATTTGTTTTCTCTGAACGCATTTGGTTGGGTGTGAATTTGTGAACATTCATAGCATGTAAGGAGGAGACATGTTTACTGTATAGCGGCCCATCTCATGTCAGATTTAATCTTGTGAAGAATACAAACATACATGTTCAAAGGAGAGAGTGAGGTGGAAAAATAAGCTCCTTAGTGTCAGATGCTTTTATCAGGGCGAGAAACAGGAACAGCCACAGGGAACTCAGACAAGCGACAAGCTCTTGATTGCACAGTGAGTGGCCACTGATTACTGTATGTTTGCCTTTTCTTTCTGGGACACAGAGCTCATTGGAGTGACCGTGAGACAAGTGCCTTCACACGCACCACACAACACCCCATTACACTGTGCTGACGACGGTTAATTAACTTTGCAGGTGCAGGTGCGTAAGGTCCATCCCTGCACGTACCCATGTTTGAACCTGCGACTCAGCATCACAACGCACTTTAAGTTCAACATGCTAATGAGTTAGCTAAAACATTAGGGGGCTAGCTCACTCACTGGCATGACTGTTAAGATGTCATGAAGAAGGTTTAGATATTGACTAGTGGGCTACTGTCACACACACACATATTATTATGTGTATTATGCTAAACATAAACAAAACATAACAAAAACTGCTGTTTTTAAGATGACTGTTGTTAAGATGACTTCACAGTGAGCTGGCCAAGTTCAAATGAAAGTATAACACAACCAGAAGGTGGGTCACAGGTTTGTGATTATCTGAAAATAACGCATGCTACAAACAGAGCATCACAATGTGATTGATCAGTGGAAGAAAACCTGATAAAACTTGCCATATACCGTGCCATTCATTATCACTTACTTAAAAATTAATTACAGTTCTAATGATCCCTGTGATGTTTCAAGACTGAGATTACATCACTTCCAATGTTTCTCCTTCTTAAGTGTTATTGCCAGAGATAGTCACAGCCACCATTAATTGCTTTTCCTTTTTTTTCAGTTATGGGGGCATAGAGAGTAAATCTAAAAGGCTTTTTGTTGACATTATTTGAGAGCTGTTTATGTGTTTAAATTAGTTTATTTGGAGAATAGTGACACGTTTTTACAGATGATGGACTTTAAATTTAATAAACCTTCCCCTAGGGTTTCTAAAAGTAGTTTATTAAATTTACTCAGCAGTCTAATAAAACTGCAAAAAATAAAGCATTGAGCAGCTAACAACATTTCACTTTTCCACCAAAAATATTTTTGTGTTCCAATTTGATTAGATTTTCAAAAAGTGTCCCATCACTGTTGATAAATGTTTGCATGTCCACATCTAATTGGCCTGCTTACACCATAACTAATGTTGGTTATGTTATACAGGGTTTCCATAATTCAAAAATTGTTCTAGGGTAGTGGGAAACTTTTGTTCAAAGCCACATGTGACATTTTCTACATTATAGAGACATTTAGTGCCCAACGAGGCCTTGAGGAGATTTAGTGTGCATCCAGAATGAATGCATGTTTACACACTTGAATGACATTCATGCTTACAACTAAGATAGTGTAGCCTAAAGGCTGAGGTAGAAAATAAAGACCTGAAGTGCTTCAGAGAACCATGTGAGGCTATAGTGTGCAAAACATTTCTTAAAAAAACTTTGCAAGGTGATAAGTTCTTGGAAAACCATATAAAGTACTCCTTTCCATAATTTCAATTTTACAAATATTCAATACAATTTTACATTGATACATAGGTGCAAAATAAACAAAAATCAAGATAAAACAATTAATTCAATGACCTGGTATCAGCAGATTTATAACAAATATAAATGCAAATAAAAAGGTGGTTATTTGGTATATATACTGTAGAATATATTGAATTCCAAAAACTTTATAGGCTGGCTGACATACAGTGTCATCGACAGGCTTTAATATATTCTGAACAGCAAGAATGTAACAGCTGATGTTGTTGAAAGGATTGTTTCTAATTTGATCACTCTGGATAAAATGACCATGTCAGAACAGAGAAGACTCTCTTGCCTCAAGTGATGGTTTAACTACACACCAGCTTATCAGCCTGATTTGTTTGTTTTATTTTTCCGCCTTCCAAAACTGGGACTCTAATCACAATGTGTCAAGAGTGACATCAGCTTTAATCAGGCAGACAAAATGCAGTTAGAAGCAACTCTAAGGCAATCTAAGTCTGACAGTGTTTTTACCCTGCCTTTGATGTGAACGGACCCCAAATCGCTAAACATGGAAAAACTAAAACTAAAACAAAACCACTATGAACAAAAGAGATTGTTGTGGTAGGCAGAGTGCGGCGACATCCTCTTTGTTAGGCGGCCTTGAGGCCTGCTGCCTCTGCATTGTTTCAAATCGCCAGAGGAGACGACGGGGGAATTGTTCAGAGCAAGGTGGGATTTCATGCTATTCTTCACAGTCGGATCAGTGTGGTCCACATGGGTGAATGCAGCCTGGCACCTTCGGGAAGCACCATGGAAATGGGGATTCTTCGGCCGCTCTGGCACTGGTTCTGAAACATGAGCTAGCACTTAACTCTTTCTCTCTCACATCCCAACACACACACATACACACACTCACACACATATACACACACACATTGTAAGTGCTGTAGTATGTAGTAGATGTGGTGTGATATTTTATGAATTCAGTGGGGGTCATCTATAGAGTGTATTATCTCAAGGGAAGTTAAGAGTTCAGATTGACGATATCAATGAGTTTGGCTTTTTCACCTTGCGATCTATCGAGTGCTTATGTCAAACATGTTTAGAGTATAAACAGTAAGACACTTTCTGAAATTTACTCTTTGACCTTTGACCTTATTTTCCATTTAAGGAGAAAGTGCATTAACAGTAGCCTGATATGATCATCCGCTTTCACTTTTTTCACTTCGTGCAAAGCGTCTGAGAACCAGCCATAGGCATTCGCTTTCATGATGGTGGGCGGGATACTTTCTGCTTCAACCAATGGCTACTGCTTGGTCGTGATGTATGCTATTTCAAATTGGGCGCTAGAGTTCAACGTCAACGCCTTTAGCCCCCGATCTGTTCGCTGATTCACAGACACGATTTCTTGTCGGAGAAAACCAAAGCTTATCGTGAGTTCCCTGACTAGTATGTAGGTTAATGAAATTAACCGTTACCACTAGGCGGCGTTAGCCTGGCTACATTAACAGTGAATTTACATCTAAACAGTTTTTGAGATTCTCATAACTGTGAAACTTGCTGGCAGGAAATGGATTCGTTTTTCTGGGATGACAGCCACTTGATCTATTTTGCAGTGCAGTTTATCTATTTTACTAATTGTTCCGTTGCAAGTGAGCTGTGCCAGTTGTCCCTCGTCAGTCCTGTGATAGATGGCCGTGCATATTGAGGGGGTAATTGTGATGGGACAGAACATAGCTCTGTGTTTTGACAGGGACCAGATGTTCGGAGATCGAACTTGTGAAAGTGTTGAGCGTTCTGTCAAACAGTTTCCGAAAAGACAGAGAGAGAGACACTGACATGGGCTCCGCTCGTGTTGCAGACTTCAGAGGAGGTGGGTCGGAGACTAATGTTGTGTGCCGTCAGCATATATTCAGCATCAGGGACAACTTGGTAAAAATGACATAATGTACTAAACGTGAGAAGGGAGTAGGGAGAGAAAAAGAATGGGAAAAAATGAGGGGGAAAAAGGTATTTGAGCATTCTTAACTTTCCACCATTCATACTTTCATGGGAAATGGGGTGGCAAAAATGTATTTTGTGTACATTTCCCCTTTTAGTGTCGACTTTTGTGCACAGCATGCCTGGCTTGTCACAAACAAACACTTAGGTTCTGCATAAGCCTGTCCGGGCCAGAGAGAAAGACACAGAGAGAGAGAGGGAGAGAGAGACACATACTAAAGAAAGAGACAGAGAGGGAGAGAGAGAAAGAGGGAGATAGAGAGAGAGAGATGAAAAATGGCGTGTGCCCGACAGCGAGGAATGAATACCGTCTTGTCTCCAGATGGGCACTTTGAGACACATCGAGGGAGACAAAGCATACTCCATTACCTCCGGCGCGTGGGTGACAGACACAATCATTTCAAAAATCCCACACCTGAAACGCTCACCACCGCACAGGCACGCCACGCCACACTACGCTATGTGCCACCGCAACCTCTCCAGGCGTGTGAATTTACTTTGATTGAGGACAGAGAGAGAGAGAGAAGAGGGGATTCAAGAAAGAATGAAAGACAGCGCAAGACAGATGCAGAGAGAGAGAGGGGGGTGATAGAGAGAGAAAGAGAGAGCGGTAGAGGGAGGTTGATAGAGAGTGTTCTGAAGGGAGGTTGTGGAAGCACGTGATGCTCTAAGCTTGTCACTGAGGATATCCTCTTTCAGAGGTCACTCGACCGTCTCATAGTGATAACTGCTGGGGGCCCAGAACGTGATCCAATTGAATTGGAGCAGATGTTGTCTTCCTAACACACATACACACACACATGCACGCACACATACACCCATACAGACACACACACACACACACACACACTTACATGCACGCACACACCAGTGCACAGTGACTGAAATCTGCTGGAGAATGCAGAGGTGTTTATAGATCTCAAGGTCATTACTCCTGGACATTCAGTCTGTCATTGTGTCAAATGATTAAATAACAGACAACAAGTGAGCCATAGTCATCAGGAGGTTTTAATAATGAACTCTGAAGATGCTGTGCAATTGATGTTCAGTTGGACGGACTGTGGTCTTAATTTGGATCCGCACATTTGACTGATGATGTGTGCATCATGACTTGTTATGTATATTTTTTTCTTAGACAAAGGGATTATTTAACACTTTTGAACCTGATGAAATACACCGGTTGTACACTTTGTGCAATACATGCCTAAAACATTTGTGGTAGTGTGTGTGTGTGTGTGCACAACATTGAGTAAGTGAATGCCTGTGTGTTTGTGTTTCTGTGTGTGTGTGTTCGCATATGTCTGCAGGTATTTGTGAGTGTATCTGCAAATGTGTGTTTGCACAGCATTGAGTAAATGAATACAAACGTGTGAGTGTTTACGTGTGTGTGTGAGTGTGTGTGTGTGTCTGTGTGCGTCCACATATGTCTGTGCTTGAGAGGAAACTGTCCATATCACATCGCTCATATATATGACCCCGTGGTTTTCTCATGGCCGTGTGATAGAGGAGATGAATGTGTGGCGTGTGCTCTCCTGAGGCTCTGTGCTGGGAACGCCTCTCATTTGTTTTCAAAAGAGGCAGGGAGGGGCAGAAGGTACCTGGCCTTGTCATGATGATCGCGGACCCACCGCCACTGCTAAATGGGAAATTTCAGTAAGGGTGGTCTCAGGGATCGTCTCACATCAATCTCTCCTGAACCTCTCACTCGCGAGCGGACCCCTGACAACACATGGCTACCGACTCGCCTGTGTCACCGCTTCGACTTGAGACTGACTTGGAGCCAATCACAACCCAATGCCTAACACAGATCTAACACAGAGATCATGCAACAAAGATATAGCCAGTGGTAGGTATACTCTCAGAGGTGCTTTTAGGGGATGGCCATAAATCAAGCTTTTCAGGAACTTCTTTTTACATCTGTTCTATGATATCATTAGGATAAGTTGTCTCACCTTTGTCCTGTGGTTCCTTTGGCTAAATTCATCATGTTTATCATTGGTGGTGATGTTCCACTCTTACTGTACTTTAATGTATAGCTTAATAATCCCACATAGGATAATAAGCCTGGGACCTATACAGTTAATAATGTTGTTTTTATGTTTTTTTTTTAGTGCAGTGCACATATAGAACTTCTACTGTCATTTCCATTTAATTCGATGTGTTTTCCAACACTAAATCTCAGTTTGACCAGTTTCCAGTTTAGGTTGTCAAATTACTTTCTTTACAAATCTATGCACACGTAGTGGAGATAGATAGACCCAAAAAAAGGGTCATAACTGTGCTTTTTAAAAAATGAGAATGGATTAAACATCCATCATTGTCAATCTGTACACATAAATCATTTCTTTTTAGTGCGTAGCCAAATGAGGTCTGGCTCTGTTGGAAGGTCTGGATAATTTCCAGGCAGTCCAGCACTATAACTCACAACGTATTAAGTCATTTTTAATAGAAGAACAGCGGCATGAGCTACTAGAATTCAGCCACATCCTCAGAGATTGAAAAGATAGGAGCACTTGTTTGCAACAGACCTATCTCATAGACAAGAAATGCCAAATAGCAATGAATTATAGTTCACATGAAAATATTCATATGAATTTACATAAATACCTTAAGTATGAAGACCAAAGACCTTAGAATGGTGCAGACAGAGTTACAGTTGGATAAATTTCCTGTTTCATGACAAATAGTTTGTAATTTTCTCTCTCAAACAGTTCATGGGCAAAGCAGAAGGACCATTTCCCTCACCTGCCAAGATCAACTGATGGCTTTTCATTTGAAACTAGAACACATTCACAGCCGCGTCCAGGAAGTGAGAAGGCGGCGTGAAGAGAACCATAAGGAGCACTGCCCTGGGGTGTCATCTAGGAGTTGATTATACAGGGGGAATGAACCAGTGCTTGCCTTTTACAGGCCTCTCCATTTGTCTGTGCTTATTGGTGAGGTTATTTGGCGGGCCGTTCCCTTTTGTAGTGAGGACTCCTACCTCCTAACGTCAACATTCATTTAACACAAAAGCTGAGCTGGCATATTGGGGATATGACCCTGGTGTCAGCCTTGGGGAAGCTGCGCTGAGGCTATTAGTTGTGTCCAAATGAATTTGTCAGATCACATAGACATGGCTTCAGTACAAAGACAGTCACCACTCCCTTTGAAAACCAAAAGGGAAAAAAAAGGCATAAAAGCAGAAAAGCATAGGCTTGGATCAGTACAATTGTCAGCTTTTTCCAATACCGAGGGACTAATGCATAGCATTGCCCACACATCCACATCTTTCTATAGTGCGTTTTATGGGTGTTCAGAGCCTCCCACGAAAGCTATAATAACTATCTGCGTAATCACCCTTGGCCATAACAAGAAGAGGTCTATCTGAGAGAGAATGATAAAGAGAGTTGAAATAAAAAGGAGGAAGGATAGAAGAAAAAAACACCACAAACAACGTCCATGATAAACAGCTCTATTAGACCCTGAGATATGCTCAGAGCATATGCTAAGAGAAATGGCATTGGATGTATCCTTTTTAGGAAGACACTCTTTTGAGGATAAAAACCTGCATCTGCAGAGAGCACTCAGTAATAGTATCCTTGAGAGATGCCTTCCTTAAAATTAAGGACTGGGCTTTGGGTAGTCAAAAGTAAATAAAGGCCCCGGCTATAATTTCAGGAAATAGCCTACAGTATTTGCTGATGAAAGTTCATTTTTTACACTTATCAACACGTTTAGCACGTCAAATTTTCATGCTACTACGTTTGCACATGGCTGTTAATTTCATTCAGCACAGTAAAACACAATATAGCCTAGTGTAAGCATGAGCAAAACTACCTTTGAGAAATCATCAGGGTAGCAGTTCTGCAAATGCCTCTTCATAACGTAACATAATTGTCGCTTTTTTTTTTCCACCAGAAGGACCACTCCACATGCTTTGCACTTTGTTTCCGTGCTGTCAAAAGTAAAAGGGCCCTACAAATCTCTGTGTCTTTTTCGTACAGCCATAGATATCTTTCTGCTATTATCTCCCTTTCTTCATTTGTTTTGACGGCCCCTTTCCCGGGTGCATGGTTAACTACTGGGTAGCTTCCTGATAGCTTTTCACCAACGCTCAATAACGACAGCTCTGATTGTTTTTCTCCTCAGCTGGTCCGGCAGGCCCTCTTCTTGAGTGGTTCTTTTTCTTTTACTTGGATCTTGTCCTTCTTCTAATCAGATTTTGTCACTATCTTATTTTTGTTTCGTCTTGTATTTGTGGACAAAAATGTCAGTTAATTTAGCCTTCTTTTTTGTCTCAATTAATGGCTTCTTTTTTACATTTCGTTTCCGTCCACAACAAAATAATCGTAACAAAATTAACACTGCTTCACTGTGATATTTCATATTCCATATTTGCTCATATTGAACCCCTCTAGTTTACCTAAATTGCCCCTTACTGGGACCGTTTTTGACAATATAAACCTCGCTCCCAATATTTCTAAGACCGTCCTTGTCAGTTGAATTGACTTTTAAGTTGAATGGCTAGGGTGTTGTCTCCTGTTTGTTGTGAGCTTGCAGGTTCGAGACCCAGGCAGATTTGTAATCTTGATAACAAGGTCAAGAATATTGACTTCATTCCAAATTTACTTATTCAAAATGTGCTCTCATGTAACTGTTATTCAGTGAGTCCTTGTTCCATGCAACACCAGTGACCATATGCTGGATCTGTTTGAATGTCTTACACAATACTGTACGACGTGTGGAAGAGATTTTATAACTATTCTTTTTATAACTATTAATTTTTCACTTTGGTCTGTTATTTTGAATGAGAAACAGAAATATCGTAGAATTGCGTTCAGTACACTAAATAGACCGTAGACAGACATCACATTGCTATTATGTAGACTGATGTTTGCATGCAGTAAAGGCAAGCTGTTAACATATTCATGAAGCATCAATTAAAAAGCATGAAAAAAAAAGAAAGTTATCATAATGTTTCAAGTGCATTGTTTTTGCAAAGGTTTCTTGTCCTTTGAAACATATCAAAAGTAGTCGCCTTAGTCAGGTGTCTCAGTCCAGCTTATAAAAAATGCACAGGAGTAAAATGATGACAAGTGTCATGTCACAACATCAGCAGTGTCTTGCTAGACGTTACATCAGCCAGAGACGTATGTGTGGGATAAGATGTGTTCCTTTGAAGCTTTTCCATTTTTTCAATATTTTGACAGTTGAAAACCCACCTATTTGGAAATTATCTTCAATTGAGAACCAGTCCCAATGTTCCACCCTTTTGTATATTGATTTACACGATGACAATCAAACTTCTGGAAGAAAACACATACAGTAATTTGAATGTATTTTCTGAGACTATACATAAGGCACAGATTCAAAAATAAAATTCAAACAGCATAATTTACACTTTAGTTTTAACACTAGAAATGCTATGATGGTATAAGTCTGAAAATGTCTGTATGCCAACCGTTGGTCTCCACCAATGGTCCCTTCATTTTTCTTCCCTTCACATCAGTGCAGCCTCCTCTCAGCTGAGCAGTGCAATGACATGGGCTGTTACACTGGCTGCTAAAGTCACAGCGTATCTTCCATCACAGTTAGCGCAGTTACAAAATGTAGGGGTGTCCTGGAGTGTGATGGGGACAGATCAATTGAAGATAAATCTGCGGGGAGCACACGCTTGAACCCACAAGATTACAAGTTCCTCCAGGCCAGGAAAAAAATACAAGCTCCCCTCAGAGGGAAGTTTTTAGTGGATACCAACATGTGTTGCAAAATTTTATACTCTTAAGAATTTTCTTAAATATGTTCTCAAGGTATTTAAAAAGCTACTGTAATGGTGAATGCCAAACTTCTTGAAAATTGTGTAAGTAGGTTTTAAAAAGAAATTTCTTTGCATATGACTGACAATGGGTCCCATTTACATTTCAAAATGGGCCCAAAACAAGGCAATTAAAATAATCTGTAGTGAGCCTGCCTAATGAATTATGCTTTTCATGAGGAATCATCCAATTTTATTCCAGACTACTATAATTCCGTTCATATCTGCCACTAGTATGCATTCATACAAAGAATACTGTCATTAAATAAGCACTCATGGATATTGTAGTGGATGCAACAGAAGTCAGGCAGCTTAAAGTAGCTGTGCGTTTATAATGCCAGTAAACCTTCCACACCAGATCTCCAGCCTGGGATGTTCAGTCAAGTAGCGAGGGGGCTCAACTCACAAACAAAGATTGCTCTGAGGTCATGTGTTCAATCCCCAGGCTTGACAGCCTCAGATGATTTTGGTTATATTGGTGCCGTCACATTTAGAGGGATGAGTATGATGGATGTCGCTAGCTTAGCTGTCCATGTGGAATATTAGTCAACCTCCGTTCCACCATTGCAAAACCTTCTAGTCAGCTAGGAGACACATTGGATTTTCAGTCCTTGACTCCAAATCTGAAGTTGCAGTGAGGTTTTGGTTTTGAAACATGTAGGATGAGCTTGATTAGGCCAGTATCCATTGTGCTATGTTATTTTAAGACAAGCAGGATCCTAACATGACCCCCAGATAATGACAACATTCAGCACAAATGCTCTGGTAGCACGTGAGATGAGCTGTAGTTTAGAGTTCTGTCTCACACCATGTGCTTTGCCCTTTATTGAATGTATTCATGTTGTTGGTGAAGTGCAGACATAGCACAGTCTCTGGATGCACTCTGGACACAGAGGCATGGGTGAGGAACAGGCCAGGCCTGACCCCTTGTAATCTCCATAGGCCTGCCACTCCACTGCATCCCTGGATTTTTTATTCCTTTTTCCTCGTTCACACTCCTACATTTTTCATGCGCTCTGGACTCGAGGTGAGTCTGTGGACATCCTAGCGTATGACACCTGTGTCAGGGTTCACAGAGCATAGTGTGCTCTCCGATTACATTAATAGCACAAGGACCCTATATAATCCAGCCTTGGTAAATGGCGTCAGCTTGATCAATAATTAAAACCTGATTTAAATTCATTTCAGCATTATAACTATTAGTATTTTCCGAATATCATTTCCGAATATCATTTAGCTCTGTAAAAATAGTTTTAGCTTGAACTTGAGCAGTATTTTGTTAATACAAATGAGACTACTGTTGAAGATACCCAGGTCATTTAGTGCTTGTTACTGCACATGTCTGATTGTTGATATGTGTACAAAGAGTACATTAGAACAGATTAGATGTTTAAAGATGTATCTGACAACTTATATATATATATATATATACTGATCAGAGGTGTTCATCAAGTGTCCAACTGGAAACTTCCGTTTTGTTCAGAGTTTCGGGGTGTGTTTTCTGATCTGCATGTGTTTTGAGTTTGGGGTGTGTTTTCTAATCTGCATGTGTTTTGAGTTTCAGAGCGTGTTTCTGAAATGCAGCACGTTTTCTAAATTATGTTTACGTGTTGTCAAATTAAGATGAAGATGTTTTCCTAAGTTGTTTGTGTTTTGTCTATTTGCAGGTGTTTTGTTGATTTGCATTTGTGTTTTGTCTATTTGCAGGTGTTTTGTTGATTTGCATGTGTTTTCATAAGTTGCACTTCGTTTGCACCTATCGGCCACCGTAACAAAGAGCTTGTATAGCCCTAGATGCAATCTGTTAGTTACACCTGTTTAGCAAATCTGCTGAATTGAGTGTAATTACTGTGGCAATAGGCAGTAACAAAAGAATGAACAATGTCACCGAGGAGCCTGCTGAAGCCATCTTGTTGTGTAATTGTTCTCGCAATGTCAGGTCATGCCATTTCTTCTTCATGTCTGTTTTGTGCTGATTATTGCATCTTAATATTTCCAGGAACACAGAGTACTGCTGACTGCTGTTCCGCTTAAAAAAAAATAGAAGAGGTTTCACCTTCTTTCTCATTGTGTATTCATTATACTGACCTTTAACAGTACTCTCCCCACTGTGGTTTCTGTCCTAATGAATGCCATGACTGCATTTGAAAACCATAACCCAGCATGACATCAGTAATTTGCATTAATTTGTCGAAAGATATAAGAAATACATTCACAAGTAAAATCAACGTGTCACTTAGACTTTACAGTTGATTTATGTATTTACCTACACACCAACACGCTTTTTGTGCAAAGCATCTGGGTCCTTGGCGATTTACATTAAGTGGGACAGCCACAGGGTAAAAAGTGTAATTGATGTGCTGACCTATATAACTTCACAATAGGCTAATTAGTTCTCTTTTGAGGTTGCTTCAAGTTAGCATATAGGTGTCCCCATATGCTACTGCAGCAGCTCAATATGTGGCCCCATTTGTGCCCATGCAGAACATACTGGGTCTTTATAGGCAATCCTGACATGATCAAGGGTGGTGTATGTATGGGTGAGGTTTTGACTGGTTATCTTGCAATTTCAGAGCAGTGCTGGTTGCCCGCGGCAATGGCTCAGACCTGTGATGTCAGGCATGCGATGGAAGTTCGCCAACAACTTGTGTCATCAGCTGCTGCTGTTTTGTTCAAGGCTGTTTTTGTGCTTTTGCTGCGAATATGGCCTCTTATGTTCTCTGTTTCGCTCGGAGGTGTTCGTTTCATGTTAGTGCGAACATTCCTCTGTACTTCTTTAATGCCTGTGCGTCTTGGCTGACTTAGCTCCTGATGAGGAAGACAAAACGTAAATGAGGTCAAAGCTCTTTCTGCTACCAGGAACTTTTGCAAAGTAAACCTTTTGCCTAAGGAGGTTTTTTTTCTCTCCCATTGCCAACATTAACAATCGGTGGCACTGTTATAATAACAAGCCTAAATTACATATTTTTAGGTGTTTCAAAGCTTTAGTGGTTAGGAATTATTAGCAATTGGGCAGTTTTTAACCTGAATCATTTAATTTCTATAGAGCTACTTTCTAAGAGTGTTACATTGATATTATACTATGTAGAAACTATGATAGAATCAATTTGGCTATGGTGTTTTGGCAAAACAGACATTTCTGTCTCGCTTGACCAAATGATTGCATAGGAGAGCTATTCTCTCCATTGACGTTATGGCCTACGCAATGCATTGGACAACAAAACTGTTTGTGGCCAACAAAACTGTTTAACTTTGGCAAATTGATGTATGACAATTCATGTAGAAGTTAATCGTTAGCAGTTAGAGCGACTTCCCTTTATAGTAGTATGCACCCAACAGGTGGCCTTTGAATGGTTGTGCAGAGTTCAATAAACCTGTTAACAGGATGACTTGTGTTTGCACATGCTTGAGAGGGAGTTACCCCTGTTAAGTCTCAAAATGCTTTCACTGCAACTCGAAAGCACTTCTGAAAGGTAGGGTTAGCAAATGAATCCTGAACACCAGAACATACACAATGAAGCGAATCCTGTGCATGGACGGACTTCAAGCGTCTGACACAAGGGTCAGAGAAACTCTTCTCCTGCAGAATCTCCTCTGGGAGGCAGCAATGCCAAACTCCACCCATCTTAAAGGGATTGTTCGGTTTTTAACACATTGAGCCCCTTTCACAGGTCTAAAATGAAATAAAGTGGTTGACACCAAAATCTTGATGATTGCTCCTGTCTCGGCTATTTGGGAAATATATAATCGCCTCTGCCTGCCTTTAAAATGGCTAGCATTGGCATGTGTTGTTTCT
The DNA here is from genome assembly GCA_017657215.1 of Limnothrissa miodon. Lineage (NCBI taxonomy): Eukaryota > Metazoa > Chordata > Actinopteri > Clupeiformes > Clupeidae > Limnothrissa > Limnothrissa miodon. The sequence continues at coordinate 477,380 of JAGFZM010000329.1, read as the reverse complement.
ATCCTTAAAACACTGGTTTTAAAAAAAGTGCTAACCACTTGGTGAGTAGCAATTTTTTAAAACCAGTGTTTTAAGGATAGAAACAACACATGCCCATTGCTAGCCATTTTGAAGGCAGGCAGAGGCAATTCTACATTTCCCAAATAGCCGAAACAGAAGCAATCGTCAAAATTTCGATGTCAACCACTTTATTGCATTTTAGACAACCTGTGAAAGGGGCTTAATGTGTTAAAAACCCTTTAAGGTGACCCTGGCTGTGTGCGGACATGCAAATCGACTGAAGCCACTAGTTCTAACTCTCTGACATCAGTGGCATTACCCACAATAGTCAGAATTTCACCATATTGCTTATCTTCCCGCACATTTATTGACCCTCTATATCGTTTGAATTTGATTGCTCAAAGTGCCTAATGTGGTATTTCAACTTTACTGAGCTGCGATTGAAAGTATTACTTTAATGCCAAATTCATAATCTGCAGTAACATCAAACAAAAATGCTTTATGTTCCCTTAAGATCATTAGAAACAAATTAGGGAATAGTGCTTCAGGGAGTATTTCGGGGGGAGTGGGGACCCAG
>JAGFZM010000329.1:436481-464388 GCA_017657215.1 Limnothrissa miodon | reverse complement strand
GATTGTAAAAAGTGTGATTAGTGTGACTTAGCGTGATTGTAAAAAGTATGTTGTGTTCCTCCTATCCAATTTCATATTCTATTTTTTGATCTTGCCTTTTACCTTCTCCCGTTTTCCATCACGTACCACTCACTGCACTTTAATCAATCAGTGCAGCCCTCATAAAAAATGTCAACGTCTTCATTTTAATTAAGTTGAGCCCATAAGGAAATACAGCCGTTAACCCCCATAAGTATCTATAAGGGATGCACATGTTTTTTTCTACCACACTGCCCTTTAATTTAACAGCTATTATCAGACGAGGATCGCTATGACCAGTGGGAGAGAGGCTTACAGTCCCCCAACACTGAAAATGATGTCTGTGATTGTGATAAGCAGCAGTATTTGCCCAAATCTTTCTAGTGGATTATTTGCAGACACATTCCCTACACAGAAACACAGCGAGACTGAGGTATATGTATGCCTATGGCCTTGTATTGTTTAGCATGAGATGCTGGTCTACGGTGAGCTGAAGGTCACCTTGGTCTTGCACACACGGGGCTAATGCAGACAATGGGAAGTTAGGAGGGGTCTGATCAATTCCTGAAGTCATTTTCACTTCATTAGGAATGGTCAGCAGGAGCTAGCGCAGCACATTAAAAGCAGATTCATCTGAGAGGAGGCTAGTTCTTCACATCATTTGAACACCATTTACAACTAGCTTCTCAATTAAAAAGCTGAATCTGGGAGGGTTTTTTTTTCCTCCTCCCTTCGGAGATGGCTGTTATGAATGACCAAACATGATATGGGATTAGGGGACACCTTCTGCACTGTGTCATAATTTGCCTTCTCCTGCTGTCCTGATCAAGATGGGTTTCTAGTGTGTGCATGTGTGCTGCATAGTAAATGTTTACCTCTACGTGGGTAATGAAAATTACACAGTGTAGCAGCGATTCCCAAACCTTACTCTACGGAGTTGCCCTGTAGACATCCTCTGCATATGAATGAGAATCTCCTCAGATATAACCATGTAATGTTAGGGATCTGTTAGGGATAGTTTGAGTGTGAGGTCTATCTTAATCTACATATAGCCTGTATCTGAACTCTGATGCTATGGAGAAGTGAGAGTCCATTCACAGATTTAATTATTGATATACATTCCCCCTATTGGATACTCATACCCCAGTTATACAACCACTGGCCAACAGGACTGTAATCTCATGGCAACTCTATATAGTCACTGCATTTTACCTGCATTTCACCTATTCTCAGTTCCCCCCATGGTGTGCGAGGCATTGTGTTCACACGTGGATGGGAGTTCAGCTGGAGATGGCAGGTGGCTGTGTTCTTTGGGAAGAGGAAGCACACCTTATAAGAAGCTTCCCAGTTCTGTACAATGTATGGAGCATCTGTGTCATGTCGTGTGTTTGACCTCTCTTCTGAGTCGACCCCTCTACTCTCAGCGGGGAGGCCGGCTGAGCGCATGCAGTTGACCTTTACTTGACCCTCTGTGTCCTTCCAGCAGCTGCAGGACTGTCACAACTGGACCTGCCACCGTCAGCACTTTCCAACAACCAACCCCACCCCAACCACCCCACCCGCCACCCTACTATATGTTGGGGGAGGCCACCAGGTCTTCCTCCTCATTTTGCCATGCAATGGGAGTGGCAGCTGGATGACACTACTTACTCTGCTGTTGGGGGTGGATGGGGGGTTGGCAGTCTTTTAAAGAGTAAAAACAAGACAATGGTGTAAGTATACCCAAAGTGTTTACAATAACCAATGCTAATAGGACTCAACATTATAACAATCAAACCAAAAAAAGTTGCATTAATGGTAACTCTATGGACATGGATATCCTAACAGAACTAAAAGGGAAGATGTGTCTAAGCAAAGTATACTGTAGTATATGTTGTGTGTGATTTTTTAAGCTGCTGGGACCTTGAATTTTCCCTTGGGGATAAATAAAGTATCTATCTATCTATCTATCTATCTATCCATCTATCTATCTATCTAAGTACTACTATCAGCCATGATAGAACACAGTACCCTTAGCCAGCCATTATCTGAACCCTAATTGATTCCCCTACTTGTACTTTGCCATTTACAGTGAGAGCATATCAGATGAACTTGAGACCTCTGTCTTTAGGTACACACGGATCTGTCGGTAGGTCAGTGTAAGAAGAACAAAAGAAACATGCAAGGAAAAAAAGATGAATTACATTAAATTAGGTCGAGGATAGAATGGCTAAATCTTTCAGAGAGTGAAAATATATGGGCTCTTATTTGTATTACACAGCAGTGCAATGTGTACAGTGGCTTTATGTTATCACTGAGAAAAAGATAGAGTTAGATCTGGTGTGAATCAGACAATAGCCTTGTGGTAGAAGGACAGTGAATGGTGTATGTAGAAAAAAACAAACCAGACTTAATCTAAAGCGAATGGGGAATAGTAGCAAAAAGAAAGTGAAAGTAAGTTACTGGGTTTCACTCGCTCACTGTTAGTCACTGGTTAACTGTTTGGCCAGGGTTGTATTTCATTTTCTCATTCCTTTTTCTACTGACAGTCCTTATTATGCAAGTATGCAAGACAACCCTGTATGCAGCTACGTATATAGTACATATATGGACATTTACTATGTCTGCATATGCATGCTTTTCTCAGTGTATAAAAGTTCCAAATGACTGTTTCACACTACTTTTTACTCTAATTGAGCTCATCTGCCTCAGCACTGATATAAACCCATGGTCTCACTACTGTATGTGATTCCTGCATTATGGTAGCCACTTGAGTGCTGATTATTATCGCCTTTTAGTTCGGCTATAAATATTCACAAACCGTGATGTCACAGGAAAATAGGAGATAAGAGTGAGTCTAAAAATGACCATCGGATGACCATCTTTCCAAACAGATGAGAGAATCAAAATGAGCTCCGTTCTTCCGCTCGACTAAACCAGAGTGCCCAGCATGGATAGCCAAATGGCATAGCACAGACACCAACTGTCCTCCTGACTCTGCCAAGCATGACATGCAGCACTAACAAACATTTTTTTAATTCTCCTGTGGTTAAAAATATGCTTATATCAATCAAACCACACTGATCTCATTCATTGAAAGATTCTAAAGTGAGAACTAAAGTGGCATCAGAGAGATTCTGTGGAGGGATAAACATTTCCCTCTGCAGAAAAGGGAAATCAATAAGTGATAGAAAAATTGGATTGTCTTGAGCCTTGACACAAATTCACAGCAGTTACAATGGGCTTTGTTGAAGTAACACTGCATTGCAATACAACAGCAGTACAACAGTCGTTCTGTTTTTAAAGTGATACATATTGGATAAAAACATGTTAGAAGCAGGGAATAACTGTTGTCCCATGCATCTCTAAACATTTTAAGAATTTCTGTGGAACATTCAGTCCATGTACGTAATGTAACAGAATCATTTGAATAGATTACAAAATTGCACATTGATAACTGAAAAGATTGACACAAATGAAATGGATAGTCAGTGTTCAGTAAGTGAAAGCAGGGTTTGATTTTAATGTAGTCCATGAAGTTATAAATATAAAGGATATAAAATACATGGAAATGAATTTAGTCTCTGAGTAAAGAAAGCACATGCTAGTGTTTGGTAGAATTATTTGATTGAGCCTACACTGTAAGATGTGGGGTTTTTGCTGTTTTAAGAGTTTAAAAAGTATTGGTTAATGCTTGTTAGCGATTAAAAAACAAATGTTTGGACTGGCCAGAAACAATAAAATCACAATCTACATCTTCAACAACAAAACTCAACTGTATAAACAGTATACTCTCAGAATATCACAAATAGTCGGTTGAAATAAAATATACAAAGTCAAATTAACTTGACTGGTGAGATCATTTTATTTGCGCAGGGAAATCGTTAAAATTGCTTTATTATTGAGACAAAATGGTCTCTGCAAACACTGCTGCCCCCCGGTGTGACTTTGAACAAAGTGTGCGCAGACAAAGGAGCCCTAGTTTACAAGTGCAGCCTGTTTATCGGCCTTTTCTCGCCTCAGGCAATTATTCAGGCCGTGATTCAGAACTCATTTCTTTACTTCTGACTGTAATCTATGTAGGCCCCATTGTGCAAACTGCTTGATTGTGTGTTTTCATTTGGTCTAACCCATAAGCCCTTAATAATGCAGGCAAAGATTACCATGTATAGATTACCACCCACACATAACACTGCATTCTTTACTTTACATTTCCTATAGGAGTGGCAATTTCTTAACAAATATGTTTCAGAGAATGAATGCATTTTTTCCTTACCTTTTATCTTTTCTTGTTATTGCGTCGGTGAAGAAGCAATGCTGTTATGTTTCATAATTTCTTCCATTTTGTTGAAGAAAGTCATAATCAAGAGAATGAAGGATACAACAACTCTCCTAGTTACCATTTCATTTTAACGTAAATATGTGTGTGTGTGTGTGTGTGTGTTGGTGTTTATGCACCACTCTGTTCCCAAATAGGCAAACTAAGGGTAGAAAATGTCAGTGGAAATCTGAAACCAGAAATAATCATGGGACAGAACAAGACAGAGAGAGAGAAGAAGAAGAAGAAGTTTGATGAAGATTTGATGATTTGATGCTTTATGATTTCTTCCATTTTGTTGACTGAAGACAATGAAGACAGTGAAGACATTGAAGAAAAGCAAATGGAGTTTTTCATCACCTCATGAGAGCCTGGCGTGGCAGTGGGCGTTTGAGCCTCCACCGGTCCACTCCTCATGCTGTTATAGCCATCCCAAACCCCCCGACTGACTGCCAGCTTCACACGTAATCATACACCATTTGTGCCAGAGGGCCAACAGAAAGCACACCTGACAGGCCTGGCTATTAGTGGGTGGCGGCGGGGGTGAGTTTCAGGCACAGCTTTCGCACTTCCTCCTCCCACATCTACTGTGTAGGAAGGAGCATGTCATGTTACAAAAGATGACCTCATCATGGGAGAAGTCGTTGTTGATAGATGCCTTGCAGTTGAAGCAAAGCAGCATCCATAAAATTGGTCAGGACTGAAGAGAGAAATCACATGTTTTATAAACGTAGCAGGATATCAAATCTAATGTTAAAACAACAACAACAACATTTTTTTTTAAGTTGGCATGGCCAAGAAGCTACCATGAGTCATGGCTGTGTTTTCCTTCATATGAACATCTTGTACTTTGAACTGGCAATTAAAACATGGGCGAATTACAACATGTGATGTCACATAGAAATTATAGTTCAATTGTGGTGATAATTGGTTGATAAGATAAGCATCAACTAAACTTAAGAGAATTAACCAACATTGTTTGGTTCTCTCCCTTTTTTCAATAGTTAATTTTCAGCAGGTGGTTACAAGACACTGCATATGTGGATCTATAACCAAGGTATAATTGTTCAACCTTGTTTGTTTGTCAAAGCAGCGGGTTATTTTCCACACAAAGAGCCTGAAATTCAAGACACCACTCAATAGAATTGAATGTACACATCCGGAGGGAGAGAGAAGCTAGCCTACCCAACCTTTACCCAGATCTCCAGGGTGCAAAACTTGTAACGACAACAACAGCATAGAGCACACAAAACTGTGATGATGGTAGCCCAGTGAATGTTATGCGGACAAACATTAACTATCTTGTCTATGATTCTTTTATGGAACATTCACATAACAACAAATGTGATTGTGCTTGCCTTGGCTGTCAGTGTTCAATTCAATTCAATTCAATTCAATTCAATTCAATTTTATTTATATAGCGCATTTTTACAAAAGGCATGTCACAAAGCGCTGAGCGTGTTGAGATGGGTTTTCCATGCTGTCCATGCATCCTAAAAGTGTTTTAGATTCTTGATAGAGGCGACTTTCCTCTCCTTTTCCTCACACCATTACAGTACATGGTGCAACTGACCTTTAGTGCTAAGCAATGTTAGCATGTTAGCTAATGAACTAGAAAAATGATGGACATCAGAGTACAGGCCAAATGTTGACGTGAACAGAACACACAAAGTAATGACTATTAATTAGGCCCTTGTTTCGTCTCTCTTTGGTTGGTTAGTCAGTCACGGGGCACTGAAAACTCTAATGAGTAAATTAAGGTGAACCACCGTGGGGCCTTCCCTTAGAGGAAATACAAAGTGCCCAGATTCTCAGTGTGCAATATGTCATTATGACTCCATTCGCTTAAAAATATGACTGTGTGCTCCAGATGAATGAGGAAGAATACATCTTGATTAGTAAGCAATAACGGATGTTTAATTAAGAGATATAAAAATATGCTGATAAAAAATCTGTTGAGTTTGCAGCAGCGTACTGTAGACCTACTGCAGAGCAAAGCTCAGTCTCCTTGGATAGTTTGCTAATTCTCTCATGGGCACCAATCCAATATCTTACAGGCACTATCCCAATTTTTTATAGGCAACGTTAATGTACATCACAAGAGAGAGAATCATAAAAAAAATAAAGCAGGAACATAATTAAAGTCTGGTAGACATCCGTTTTTGTGTAAAAAAAAAAAAAAAAAACCTATATCTCCTAATTTCAATAGGATACTTGGGTTGTACTTTAGCCACGTATAGGTAATTGCTTTAAAGACATACAGTACACATATGCCCTCTATAATAATATATGGCAACAAAGCCCTTGAGCCTTGGAAAAATAGGAAATCTGAAGGTGAAAAGCAGTCGACACGAGAGACTTAAAATGGATGAGGAGAGAAGAGGTCAAGCCTAGATGAGAGGTTCAGTGGAAAAAAGGAAGAGAATGTGAAACAGAAAGAGACAGCAATGGGGATTCTTTTTATAGTGGGGGTAATGTTATGTGATAATGCTCTAAATGATATAATTTAGTTCAGTTTAGTATAATTTAATATTCAAACAGAATAGCCTACATAAATAATCTGTTCCATGAAATGCATCCTTGAACAGAAATAAAGGAGACTTTTTCAGTGACGCATTTTCCCATACCGTTAAGTGTGTGCACAATAAGACACCTACTTATATAAAGATGGTTATGGAGGGCAGTGTAATTTTTTTTTACAACAACTCTCCTAGTGACCATTTCAATGTGTGTGTGTGTTTGTGTTTATACTCCATTCCAGTTCCCAAAAGGGAAACTAAGGGTAGAAAATGTCAGTGGAAATCTGAAACAAGAAATACTCATGGGACAAAACAGGAGAGAGAGAGAGAGAGAGAGAGAGAGGAGGGGCGGGGACTTCATATACTGTTGCTAATTTGTATTGCATACCATCCACGGTCCCTGAGTTCTCCAGTGTGTATAGAGATTTCACTGTGCAAATGTGGCATTTATATGGTGTGTTATCATACTGTAGGACTGCAGGCTACTTCCATACACTATGTGATCGGCTTCACTTTATGAAGATGCGTGTGGCACCTCTAGTCAAAGCAGGAGAAGAGAAATGCTGATTAATGTGGTGTCATAACAAAGATGTGGATGAAGTCAGTAGAAACCTTTTCGTGTGATGGTTCATTATCACTCCGCATTCTCTTTCATTTTTCCATCATCTGCCATTTGGCACCCATTAAATAGTTTTCTTTCTTTAATTATTTAGGATTTCAAACCATCTTGTATTTCAAACACTCCCTCACATATTTTTTGATTTTTTGGTGTGTTTGCCGTAGAATCGTTTCGTAGCAGATGTTTTTTTCTTTAGTATCCTTTGGCCATTCCATAAAGTCACATACACTCTCAGCGATAATACCTTCTGTCATTGTCAGTCATCAGAAAAGCATTATTTTACACACGTTAGTCTGATAAGTTGTAGCTCTGACCAGTAGCATTTGACAGATTATTGATAGCACATTAATCCCCCATCAAAGAGATTTTTTTTTTTTTTTTTTAAATCTTAGCCAGACCAAGATCACCCATTTTATTCAAAAAAGCTGAAAAATTGCTACCTCTTCTTGACACATGTTCAGACACCAGGCATTCATTGGCCTCCAGATACCTTCACACAGAGATGAGGGATGATGCAATACTATTCAAGGTAGCCTATATTAGAGTTGTCAGATCTGATCCTTTTTGCAAGCCACCTTTTTCCGTATGATCGCTCAGCCCACATGGAAATGATGACAGTCGTGGCAATGCATAAGGCTCTGTGTAAAGGAAAAAAGATAAATATTAGATGCGAATGTGATTGGACAACCATTAGTCACGTTGGTTTGGTACAGCAGAACAGAGATATTGAGTGGGTATAGCTTGGCTGGGTTTGTCTTTTCCAAGCCGGTCGAGGTGATGAAAAAGAACCTCCTTTGGCTCCACTTGAAACAGACATTGTGCAGCATCTGCGATGAGTCACGACTGTGGGCAAGTGCAAGTGAGGGAACCAACCAACCAACCTCTCCCTCGCTCGACTCCGTTATCAGACCCCCACCAAGTGTTTTTGTCCTGTTGAAAATTCAATTTGAAAAGGCTGAGGGGCTTGACTGTGACATCCTTGCTGCCGTCCGTCCATTCCCTCATATACTATATCGGTCCTGTGTGACTGCACGCAAAGGCAGGCCTGTGTAGTTGAGTGGGTACCATGAGTCACAGCTTTATATTTCTTTCCACCAGGAACCCAGCTGGAGAAGATTAACTCCCAGAAGCTGCCCACGGCCCTACTTTTTAGGTGTTGCAATGCAGTGTTGTACAGCATGTCAGACTCAACCCTGTGTCACATTGCATAGACACACTGCATGGAGGTGATATGGTGGGTGTATGTTTTTGTTTATGATTGAACAGTTCCTAAAGTTATATTTGGGGGCTTTATTTGCATAGGGCTTTAAAAAGCCATCAGTAGAATAGAGAGAAGGTTCTGGAAATGATCGCAAGTGTTCTCTGTTGGCTGATAAATGCTTGACACCACACAGCATAGTCTTAAAAAAGCCCTGGTTCTTTATTGAAATTTCTGTAATCCAAATTGCAATTTGTGTGGTTTCTGTTCTGTTGCATACTCTAAAAAAAACATTGTCTGTGTCATTCAACTTGCTTGTGGATTCGCCTGCACATTCTGTGGAGTGGATGAGTTACATCTGTAGGGTTTTGTTATGTAAAAGTTTGCGAGGACATTAAATGTATTATATTATACACTTTAAATTCATGTCAGTGTGTGTTGCAAGAGCTTCATGAAGGCTGCAGTCAAAAACTCACAGAAAAAAAGGTTAGAAATATGCATCATATTCATGACCCAGTTTAAATATGTTATTAGTGAAGTTAAGAAAGCAAAGATTGTTCCACACACACATGGAGCTATGAAATCTGCATGATGAGTTTCATCTCTTTGGCCTTGTGTCCCAAAAACCAACAGCGGGTCAGAGATGTAATAAGAAACGTCAGTGATACAGTTGACACAAATGATCTTGGAGCTCTGACATCCTGAGCAAATGTTTGGAACTGATATTCAGCCCTGGCTGAGTTTTACTACGGTTGCCAACATTTGCCCCGACTGACCTCATGTCTACAGAGATAATTGGATGATAATTACTTCCCTGCTTCCGCCAAACAAATATGATAATAACATGAAAAACTGTCAAACATTTTTTTTTCCTCACACACTGAGTAAACCATGTTATGCAAGATTCCACCTTTTAATATGTAGCTTTGTAAATTTGATCTCCCCTTAGTCCAAAAGGCTAGTTAAAAGACATTGTTTTTTTTGTTCAGCATCAAGAACGACAAGACAAACAAAAATGGAGCCCAGAAATGATCACTATGTACAATATTTATTGATGACAAAGGCGGCCCATGATTTTGTGCATTGAACAAACACAGATGTTTTTTGTCCTTTAGTACAAATACATTGTGGGGACCCTGATTTAGGTACCACAGAAAATTGGGCTTGCTCCAAGGGAAAGACCCTATAGGGACACACAGTGCAGGGAGAGTAGAATAAGGCATTATCGCTGTAGTACATACGCTATACTTATGCCTACCACACTAGATGGCATTTAAGATCTTCCCCTTCTTGTCCTAACCAGTCATGCTCTGTTTCTTGTTCCAAGAGTATGGAAATAAAAAACAAATGGATGCAAAATGTACTGTGAGGCACAACCAAAACCTTTCCCAAATGAAACGTCAAACAGGAAGACAGAAAAAAGTAAGCATTTTGCAGTCACATAGCCCAGACTTATGCCAATCAGTTCTTAATATCTTCCCCCCTTTACTCGTGTGCGCATTCATGCACACACACACACACACACACACACAGGTGATCTGGCTGACTTCAATATGAAGAGTTCAGATGAGAAACCTCTATAGTAGTTTCCACAAAACCACTGTTATTCATGCCATGCCAAAACAATCCATTTGGAGTTTGACTGACATATAATCTATCCAAATTATATAAATGTAAAACTTTATATGAACCCATTATTCATAAAGCATTCATAAAGGGTTATAATGCATAAAATGTCTAACTTATGACTTAGATCAGTGTTTATACATTCTCATGAATGTACTTATGTGGCATTATAATACCTAATACCCTAAGCGTCACAATGCATTATACAACTTCAGTTTGTTTATAATCAGGTTGTTTAACTTTTATATGCCTGAATCCTTATGCTAACTAATAAAGAGTAAAAGCACTCAATGCATAAAGTGAGTTGAACACATAATACATAATGGAAATCAATAATTAACTATTATAGACAGTACAGTGTTTCCCTAGTATCATGGGCATAAAAACCTATAATGCTTTGCGACAAATGGCAACATTAAAATACTGAGTGCAGTCATGAGAATATAGAAACAGTTATGAATACTAATGTCATCATCTGAACTCTTCATTTACTTAATCAGGGGGACTTTTTGGGTTTGGTCTGATTGACAACGCAATCCATAAGCATAAGCTCTGTGTGTGTGTGTGTGTGTGTGTGTGTGTGTGTGTGTGTCTGTCAGTGTGTGAGTGTGTGTCTATTTGTCTGTCTGTCTGTCCATCTGTGTGCGGGTGCGAGCAATTATTGTGTAAAATGAATGAGGATAAACATATATTTGGTACTAGTCTTTGCCAACATACAGTATCTGACCTCGGTGGTGCTCTGCTGGCATACAGTAAACTAACATTCTTCCTGATAAATGCTTTACAGTTTTGGCAAAACAACACATCAGAATGAGCCCCGTCACTGGCAACCCCAAAGAAAAATAAAAACAGAAGCATCTTTTCTGCAATATGGCACTAGAATATTTACATCACTGATTATCAGATCTGCATGGACAAAGACATTGTTTCTGCCATGTGTTTACACAGCACAGTCTAAGTGCAGAATGTTCAGAAATGTGCCATCAGCAGTCAGCGCATATGTACAGCTCAGTCTAGAACACCTGTGTATTTACACCAGAACTTCAAGCATACCTCGCACCCCCCTCCCCCCACCCCCCGTATCTGTTTACATTTAGGAAAAAAAACTCACCAATCTGGAATTACTAACATACTGTTTCAGCTGTTATATTTTACAGCTGAAATAGGTTTGGATAGCATGAAAAAGTGTCTCAAATTATTCACATTGCATGTTTCTGATTATTACAAACATTATGAATGGCAAGACACCAATAACAGCATGTTAAATCTATTCCAGTAGTGTTTAAATGAACATGTATTGCAATGACATTTTCATACTGATTGACTGCACTCTATATCACCCATCTTATTGCTTAACTTTCAAGAGTTACTAACTTTTATATTCTCTTTTTAGAGTATGGAAGAACATCATTTAGGGCTAGTTAGTTTCTGTGACACCTATAAATCTTTACAATGCATTTCTTTGAGTAATGGCACACAGTCAGCTCTGGACAGAAACCAAATGATACACTTTTAGCAATTGTTAATGCTCTAATCGGCAAATAGTGTCATTCATGCAAGTGAGGCGAAAGGGAGAGGATGGAGAATGTGATTTGCTGTGTAGTAGTTTGACTTTATCAAAGCATCTGTGAGATATACAACAAAATTGTGTCAGCATCCATTACTTTTTTGTGTCGTCTTGCGTGTTAAATCAGACATTTGATTTATCTATCTATGTATTTGTTGGTTTATTCAATTTACACTTACTCAGAGCACCCATTATAAACAGATGGCAGATTATAGCTTTGATTACACTTTTTTGACTTGCATGATCTATGTATGGCATTAGGCTATACTCTTCCACAGTAAAAAAGGAAATGCCTGTGGTTCAACAAACTACTACAGTTGTTTATTCAATTTTGGCCACACAGAGTTGTACAAATACAACTGAATAAACATAGTTAAGGGATAAGACCTATAACAGAACCCACCATCAAGGGTGAGCCTAGTGTATCAGTACCTGAGCAAATCTGCCGGCAATCAACAATATTTCAAACACTTATTGTTAAATTTAAATGTAATAAATGTTTTTTGATAAAAAAAGACAATGTGAGCAATTAAGATACATCTGTGTCCTTGAATTGCTCACTACCTAATTGTGCTTTTAGCTACTTGTTAACTCTTGACACATTATGCTTTGATCTTTTAATCTTCACCGGAAATAAACTAAAAAATGTGTGCCATATGTAAAGCAAAGAAAATCAAATGAAAAATAAAAAAAAATGTTCAGAGTTCAAATGATCTGTTCATTCAATCATGAGAATTAGTACAAAACCTTTAGTTTCCATGTAAACATAAATAATAAATGCATGAAAGTACAAAGTGAATAACTGAATAGATGTATTCTCACATACAATTTAGATACATACTGTTAACAATCAAGAGATCAAGAGTTCAAAAGTAATATTTACAGGTTGTTACAAAAGAAAGATGACTGTTCCTTTGACAAGTGTTCCTACACTGCAACCGCTGTTCCACCAGTAATAGTAATACATAATGATTAATATGCTAATGAAACACACTGGAGGTAATCATCTCCAGTGGAATGACAGTGAGGCATGTTGGGTAGCTGTTGTTCCCTCCATCTCAATGTACAACTTACACATCGAGGTAGGCCTAAGATGTTTTTTCAGTTTTCACCAAAAGCTTGTTTGGTTTAAATTAAAGGCAGTATTATTGTTTCTTTGAGAGACCTTTTAGCTGTATATATTGAAGGTGATTGGACCCACGTGCACTACATGTTTCTCCTCCAGTAAACGAGTGAAGTTTGAGGGCAGTGATCAAGCTGCTTACACAACAGTGTCAACCATATACAGCCAAACATGTCTGAAGTTAGACTGCTAGCAGCACAGTAGCTGCGTATATGCTTAATTAGTCATATATAATTGGGAGCGCTCGCCATTAGAAAACACCAGTAGAAAGAGCTTGCTACTTGACTGGTTAACTTTAGGATTCTTCAGCTATACAACAGAAACCGATACAGGACTGTGGTGTGTAAACATCAGTCTCTGATGACATAAGAGACAATGCTAACAACTAGCTAGCTACAACTGAATTTTTTCTCTTGGCCTCATTGCTTGCAAGTCGGTTGCCAAGATACAGGGCTGGCTCCCAGCATAGGACTGAAATACAAGATACAGCTACACAATGCTATGTTACCTCTGGATCAGGGACTTGCTCAAAACAGGAGGCCTTAATCTGACACCGTGGTGATCACGCAGCCGTAACACACTGGCGCCAATACATTAACTAAATTACACAATGTTGTTCGCAAGGAACCTCCGATAGACTGATATGGACTCTTATCGTAAAGTGTCACTCGCAATTAAATGATGTTTATAGTTTCTGTACAGTTGTCCGTAACACCTTGCCTACCACATTGTGCATTATCCAAGCAAGGGCCCAGACCAGCCAAATGTTTACACTGAATGAGACCCTGGTGTTCAGAAAACCTGTGGCTAACCTCAAGGGCAGTGCAGCGCTCGTGTGACCGTGAACTCTCGAGACATTCTTTCATTCCTCTTCCGTTGTGTTCTGGGGCACTGGAATGATATGAGGATTTGGTTTTGTAGAATAGAAATTCATTTTCATTAATACATGTATATTCATTCTAGTAAAGTAACAAGTTAAATAATACTTGAAAATAAATAATTACATTTAGTAATTACATAATGGTACAAAATACTTACATAATGTGTATTATAAAATAGTTATATAATGGTCCAGGTATCCTATACTACCTTACATATCATAATGGGATGAATGAACTTTTATTTTACATGCCGTAGTTGAAGGCCAAAGGAGTTGTCGATTGATCCAGTGACTCTAAATTGAATGATGTGTCACTGATTGGCAGTGTTCATCTGAGCTGAAGGTAGGTCATTATGTGGAATGACAACGGGAATGCTGCAATGTTCAAACTGTTCCCAAATAAATTAGAGAAAAACTGATATAAATCTTAAATGCAGACTCAAATGGAAGGAAGGGGCAGCTACTTTTTGAGCACTGGTTTGTTTGCACGGATTGAACATAATCAGTCTGCATTTCACATGCAAATCGGGATCTACATGTAGTTTTGAGATCTACAACATAATTTTTGGCAACCAAAATAGACTTTTAAAAAATCATCATAAGAAAAATAAACACGTAACACAAAAAGAAATAAATATATAAATCTTCAATCGTACACAGAATAATATACGGTTTATAATTAACTATGATAAGGTACATATTTAGCAACATCTCTGCAGCAGGCACCATATGTTCTTAATCTCTCATGTCTAAGGTATTCATGTGTTAGCCAGCAAATAAGGTGTTCCAAGGTTGAAAAGAGTTAGTCCTGACTTTGATCGATATTTATAAAGTAGTTCAGTCTTGCTTTGTTGAAAAATTAGACAAGAAAAAGATTTAAAAAGTGATAACGCGTTTTTTCTGGCCTCGTTTAGTTGATGTAGTAGAGCCAGTAAATGATGTTGAAAAAGGAGAAGACGGTCGGAAAGAGCACCCTCGACCACTTGTCGATAGAGTTTACGTCCGTCAGGTCGGGGATTCGGATCTTCAGCTGGGAGGCGCTCCTTCGTAACCGGCTCTTCTTCTGGACCATGTGCCGCTCCAGGGCGTTGTGGCCGTAGTTGTGGCGAGACAGCCCTGCCTTCCGGTACTGGAGGGTGGTGCTGTCGTAGGTCAGCATGGCGCTCCGCGGGTCGCCCAGGCTCAGGGTGAGCTCTGGTGAGCCCATCTCGTTCTTGATCTCCAGGGGGGTGAGGAGGATGTTCTCATGTGAACCCATCTGAAAAGTGACAGAAGCAACCATGGGACCATGTAGACTGGTGATATCTTCAGAAAAGAAACAAGAGTTTAAGACGACTGGCTCACCTCTCCTCTAATAATTACGTACTTCACTGTGATCAGTTCCCCTCCTTTAGTTCTCCCCTCCCACCCTTCTAGTCACACTGAAAATGCTCCTTTGATTAAACAGCCTAAATGTTCCCTTATTTCACATGATCACTTGACATCTGATTGCAAGCAAACAGAAGTTCTTAATCAGAAGCGTTTCACCGGAATGGCGGAAAATCTCTCCAAGTACCCCTGGTGTGTGTGGAAGCCCTCCAACAGGACAAGCATTTTGGTACCTTGTTTTTCTGCTCTCCAAGACCGATTGCTGCATCGTCCATGAAGATTGGCTCCCACATTGTGTCATGGCCACCTAGGTCTCTCTGTTTCATTCTGGGAAACAAAGCGTCATCTCGCTGCACTATGTTTCCAACCAACCACTGAAAAAACATCAAAAAACACAAACATCACCTTAGAAAGAAGGACACTTCTGATTTTTTTAAGACTAGAACACTTGCATCAAGCTCTCACAATAAGCAAACTTATTCTATAGAAAGTGTATTTATTTAATTTAAAGCGTCCATAGAACACATTTTTTGACCGTCATAAATTGTTCTCTGAGCCTCAATAATAGCGTATGCAAATTTGTGCGGCTGAAAGTGACCCAAGCTGCAAACTGAAAATCCTACTTTTTATTCAAAAAGTTAGTACAAGCAAAGAGTCTTAAAATATATGTGAGGAATATTTTTAATAGGTTCATGGTTTTCACTGTCCTGGTTTCAGAAACAAACAGCATAGCATAAATAATCAGTTATTAGCAATCAGCCGTATATACTGTAGGAAACTGGAATTATTGCATCAGTCTCCTGAAGCATGAGATGTTTAATTTCTGAAACGAAAGTAAATATTGAAAATATTCAGCAAACGACGGCACGGGACATAAATATTACAGTCGCTTATTTTCCTTAAGGGACCACTTCGCACTCAAAGATTCTGTAGGAAGTGCTTTTCCGTCTTTAAACGTCTTGAAAAAAAGTTGCATTGGGAATCTCTGTAGTCAGCAGGTGAAAATAAATTCAACCAGCGGGCAACTGTTAAAGACGTGGCGTTCATCCCAGCCAGTCATTATATACCATATGTGCCAAGCATATTGGAGGCTTGGTGTGGAGGTGGAGATTTGCTTTTGGAGGCTTAAGGGCCCGGAACGATAACTGTAGAGATAACAGTATATGTAGTATAGCAATATTTCTGCCCACACTGACTTGCAATTACTTAAGTCTGTCCTCATGTGAATCTAATAATATCTAAAATCGAATGGTTCCCGACTTTAACAGTTAGCGTTACCGATATTATTGTTGCACTGTCATTATTGTTGCCATGTCATTAGTCAACAGTTGCGGTGTGGAAGTTGTGATTGATATCAGAGCAATATTGATTTGTTGATATAGATATCACTCTTGATATAAACAGCCCGTTAGTGAGACCTTGTTTGGGTCCAGTCTTATCTTCTCGTTGTTGGCCATTGCTGCTTTCTCAGCTGCCTTCTTCTGCCGTTGCGGGCCCCTCCCGAAGAAGATGTAGTTGACGAGAGCGTACTCGAGCAGGGCCAGGAAGACAAAGACAAAACAGCCCATCAGGTAAACATCGATGGCTTTGACGTAGGGGATCTTTGGGAGTGTCTCTCTCAAGTGGGTGTTGATTGTGGTCATAGTCAGCACAGTTGTAATGCCTGGGGAGGTTTAAAAGGGAAAAAAAGAAAACAATCATGAATGCTTCTTTATTTCCTGACAATCTGCTTTGAGTCAGATCAAGGATTACATGTCAGATTTCATAAGCTGAATAGGCATGTTGGAGAAAACAAAACTAAACTATTTGTTTGATGTGATTTCTAATTCGGGTGGCAGTTTTCTTTTTTTCTAGGTCTTATTGTTTTCAATTTATAGAGGTTTTTTTTTTCCCTTTTCTGACCCAGATACCTCACACACATGACTGGTTCTATTTTAATATGCACTCCCCCCAGCTGCCATGTTGTTTTAAAGCACGACCAATTCATGCAAAAGCAAAGTCAACTTAGAGATGTCCTAAAACCAGCAATTAGAAACAAGCATTCACATATTATATTGCTCAAAAGATGACACACACACACACAGGGTTTATATTACACAGAGTAGTTACTACTACTCTCTAATGTTTAGTCAGATATGTTTTAATACAGTCCAACAACATTATTCCAAAATTGTTCCAAAGAAACTTCCTTACTTCATTTGTTGTACACCAAAAATCACAAGAAAATAAAACAAGCTACAAGGGTACATTTGTTTTTTGCTGTTTGGATCCATTTGATCTTTCTCCACCTATATAATTTGACTGGGCCTATATAATTTGACATTTCATAATTTGTCTTTCTGGCCATGACGCTATGCTAAAACAGCACTGATCTGCTTTGAGCCTTGCACCCTCCCACCTCCAATTGTGAAACCTTTGTCCCCCCATTAAACTCCTCTTCCCCACGCATGTCATTAACTTCAGCCCCACCCACCCATACACACACACAGACAGAGCAGAGGGATGCGGGTCAGAGTCCAATCATGGAAAGTGCTGCTCTTATTGCGTGAGAGCCGAGCTGATGAGGTCTCTGACACTGCTTCCCACATCACACACACACACACACACACACACTTTCTCTGAGCCCAGTGGTCCACCATTACATAACATGCTATTACAGAGAAAATCATGATCTGCGCTAGCTAGATAGTTACAATACACAGATAGATAGGTAGATAGACAGATAGATGGATTTAGATAGATAGATGACAGTATGTTTTCTCTCAGTATGTATGCTGTTAAAACAAATCCAAACTAGAATCTCCCGCTTACTACACTCTTGTATCAAAGCTGAAAAAGTTTTCTGTATTTTGAATTTTCTGTATTTTTTGGATTCAAATAAACTCTTTGATTTCCCTTGATGTGTTTGGCAATAACCTCCCATTCTCTTTAACACCGCACTGCAGTTTCCCCTCTATTCCTAACTCTTCCGAAATTTCCAACTCATTTCGTGGCACCTGCGTTTCTTTACTGGTGTTCTGGCAAACGCTCTCAGCAGGAAGCACTTTATCAGACATTCACTTGTAAAAAGGCGCGCGGTACACACCCAGAGCCACTCGTGCCGCCGAGGCGTCGTAGTTGATCCAGAAGGAGACCCAGGAGAGGATGGTGATGAGGATGGAGGGCATGTAGGTCTGCAGGATGAAGTAGCCAATGTTCCTCTTCAGCTTGAAGCTCAGCGACAGACGAGGGTAAGCACCTGGGAGGGTACAAACAGTAGAGGAGAGGGTGAAGCTTCAGGATGAGCTCGCATGCTTCATGTTTTGGCTGTATGGTCTCATTGGGAAATGTATTCATTGCAGCCATGTATTACAGCCAGTCTCTATTGATTTATTGAGTACTGTTCTGCGTTAAATCAGTCACTCTGCTGTGATATTGCAGGCTACTAAGGGATACAAGTAAAAACAATAATGTTCTGGATAATCCCAGGTGTTGTTATTATTGTTATGTTGTTGTTATGTATTCTTCTTTACCGCCTGTTTGTAATCATGGGTGGTGATATTTGTGATGATGAGGATGATGATGATGGTGGACCTGGATGGGTGAAGAAAACAGAATGTATTCCATATGCTAAATTTTCTTGAATTTAAAAGTATAATCAAATCTAATCTAAACGTTTTGGACAGATCTTTTAATACAGAAACTGCCAGGCGACAAAATGAATGGCTCGTATACAATATATAGCATGGCATCATACATTACTAGAACATTCTTTCTTTTCTGGCGTGTTGAGGAGAGAGGAGGAGGAACATTTCCATGGTGAGGTATTCCCCCTTCCCACCCACCACAGCAGCGGGGGCATAACTTTCCGTGTTCCCTCTTGCATACAGTTCCTCTCCAGTGTTCTCACTGGCCATTAAAAGCTAATGAGCTTCAGCCGACTGCTCCCAGCTGGAAGGACGTTGCAGCAACCTCATTCTACCAGTGTGTGTAATGGCAGCTGAAAGAACATGTTAAGGCTGAGGGACAGCAGACGAGACTTCTACGCCAGTATTTTCTATGAACAAAAAAACTAGGAAATAACTAGCGTTCCAAGACTGACGGTGTGGGTTATTTTTGACCGGTAGCACAGGGTGGTCTCTTGCTCCGCCCATCCGCTGTGTTGTGTCAGCTGCATGCATCTCAAAGTCATAAATATGAAAACGCGCTACATGAATGCAACATCACTTCAAACAACGTTTTCCTAAATAACTCATAAGCGAGCTCTCTTCCCGTCTGGACGGGCCGGCTGAGGGCGGGGAGCTGGAGTGATGGGGGTTAACATGAACAGGGATTAGGGCTACAGGGTCCAGCCCTGCTGACTGGCTTACTTTGTTTATTCTTGTATTGCAGGATTTTTTCCCCCCGAGCTTTGCTCAGCACTGTAAAACGCACACACACTTTGAGCTTCACAGAAAGAATGCTGGTGACTACGATTCTGGCGCAATCTGTTTTGTTTTTGAAACATTAAGGTTTTGAAACCTTATGGATTTCTGATATGTACTGTGTAAGCACAGCATTCTCACGTCTCCCTCTCTTTCACAGCAAAGCTTTTGTTCAAATACTGCTGTGGCATAACAATAGCACTTGTAATAATAGTTTTTCATGCAGTTGTATGAAATAGACTCTTAATGGTCTCTCTCAATTTGTAACAGCTCTCAAGGTTAACAGAAAAAAAAATCCTTCTCAGAGAATTCAAAAGTGAGACAAGCGAGAAGATGCCATTTGGCCCACTGTGTCCGTTGACTGGGAATTTGGATGTAAATATGGTCGTAGCCATACCTGTGGAGAAGACCACATTCTTGGAGATGAGCTTGTAGTCAACGATGGAGAACTGAGGAAGCTCGATCCTCTCCACTCCTGTCACAGCATGGTCACCCCCTCTCCAGTGAAACTCAATGTCGTCTGTAGTGTAACCATCTAAAAGAATAGAGAGAGAGAGAGAGAGAGAGAGAGAGAGAGAGAGAGAGAGAGGAAAGACAGGAGAGAGAGCATATGCAAATGTATTACAGTGAGGAAATATTTTTAGGGTCTCTGACTACAACAGGGTGGGCTGTGAAAATTCCCCCACCATCCAATATTAAAGGCACTAAATCATGCATGGCACAGAAAGATGGCTGCGGTTATACATTATGAATAAGTAGTAACGTTAAAAGTTAACAATCTCTCAGACAGATTTGTAGATATATGATGGAACAGTACACTAATCATTCCAGACCAAACCCAACTTGTATATGCATGTTGCTGTGTAGCATAATAAGTGATAATGTGTATGTTTTTCAATTACTTTTCTGCTTAAAAAAAAAAAAAAAAAAAAAAAAAAAAAAAAAAAAACTTAAGGAGGCTTTGGAAGAAGAATGAGGGGGATAAAGAGGGGAAAAGGAAGTCTTTTGTTGCGACACGGTTTTAATTACCTCACAAAACTACGAAGGCACCCCTGAGATCCCAGAGATTGCCCACCAAATTTCTCAGTGATATTGTGGACTACATCCTACAGGGTCAAACTCATTACCTACTGAATTCACGAGCACCCCCCCCCCACACACACACACACTCACACTCAACCTCAAGGCCCTGCTGAATGAAGAAATAGGACATAAATATTCAAACAACAAGAGTTATTCTCTCTGCCTCATTGCTTGCTCTCTCTCTCGCTGTAGTCTGGGCAAAGCATTGGAGACGCAGGCGGCCGGGGGCGGTGAGCCAGCCGATAAATGATTGAGAGACATCTTAGGGGAGAGATTGTCCACCCGAGCACACAAGGCTCGGCCCTGATAATCTACTGCTGGACCCGTGCACTTGTCAAGGAGCGTGCCTATAGGGCCCAGCTTGATTGTGCATGTGTGTGTGTGTGTGTGTGGGGGGGGGGGCTTCATTGATAGGAGATTAAAGAAAAGAAAATGAAAAAAAAAAAGAAAACCATTCTTGCTGACAATCAAGTTGAAACTGTGAAGGACATCTGATCAGTAGAAGTCTCTGTGTTCCCATGTGTGTGTGTGTGTGTGTGTGTGTGAGTGTGTGTGTGCGCATGCACATGCGCTGTGAGTCTGTGTGTGGCGTTACAGAAAGTATGGTTGTGTGACAGTGGGTGTATGTGAGTGTGCATGAGAAAGGGAAAGTTTATGTGTACTGGATCCCTATATGTGTAAGAACCCTGGCAGGAGGATCTTCTGATGGGATTATTTTGTTGACCTCTTTTCTCCCGCGACCCCCCCCCGCTCCACATTATTGACTAGCACTGTACAGATACTGCCTGTTTCCCT
Source organism: Limnothrissa miodon (assembly GCA_017657215.1). Classification (NCBI taxonomy): domain Eukaryota; kingdom Metazoa; phylum Chordata; class Actinopteri; order Clupeiformes; family Clupeidae; genus Limnothrissa; species Limnothrissa miodon. Next base: position 442,892 of record JAGFZM010000329.1, on the reverse strand, counting down.
CTCTGCTTCTCACCAGTCTTTCCTCCATACCATAATTATGTGTGATGACCTATTTAGACGCCATCAATTATTAATCCAAAATATCCCGACTACACGTTCCTCCAGTTTGTACACATGCCGCGCGCACTGCATGAGCACGCGCTCCCATCCATCGGACCCTTCCGCTTCCACCTATTAGACCCCTCATAGAGGACATGCCACACACACACACACACAGCCTCTCTTTGTGAGTAGCCCACAAGCGACGTCAAGCACCCTAGCGATAAAGTGTTACAATTGCTCATCAATAAAATAGAACTTACAGGCAGGGTGTGTGTGTTTGTTTGTGTGTGTGTGTGTGTGTGTGTGTGTGTGTGAGAAGAGAGAGAGGGAGGGGGGTGCCATGCAGTCCACTAGCTTTCCCCCCTATGCACTTAACTCCATTGTTTCTATGCCATTGAACCTGACTTCGCCAATTATCTCGGGCCCACATTTCTGTCACTGCTGTTCCATCAGCAGGCCTGGGATGGCCGGCTCCTCGTGGGTCAGATGAGCGATGGAAGTCAAGGGTAAACGCCAGCGGAGGAAGTGGACGCTCGGCTCTCGGGTGCGCTGGACCGGCCATGCACGTCCGAGTGGACGCTCCGTCTATGGAAGTTCAAGCGCAACCCCGGCCGGGGTCACATTCACGGCAAAAGTAACAGGCCGCTGATCATTAGACCAACAACCACCTCTGGAGGCATGGACAACTTGCATTCAACACGGTACCACACAGCGCCGATGCTATGAATAATCTAGCGGCGGCAAGGGGGGAGAAACAAACTGATTTATTAAAAGTGGGCGATATCAAAGGCGAAATTAAAGGTTTTGGACTTAATTTGATCTTATCTTAATTACGCTTTACCACTGGTGACACGGAGGCAACATCCCATTTGCATACGGCTAGGTAGTGAAAAGAGCATTTCTAACAAGATCTGTATGAATCATAACTCCTGAGAGCTTCGGCGACCCAAGACCCGCGCTGCTGTTATGTGCAGAGGCTTTGACAAGCACTGGCAACGAAGCCTCCTCACATTCCCACAGTTACGCAGCTGCTGGAACGCCAGCCACTCAAGAATCCCTTTCATGTCGCGCGCCCTTGGGATTCTCCCGTTTGAGCGCGGCTCCAGTAAATATTTGATAGGGAGCTACTGATACGGACACTGAGCTAATTAAATCCCATTTAGATATGGCATCCGATAAGACCCGTCTCATCTTGCAGCTCTCAGCTCCGTCGGCTGATGACAAGACAAGCACATCTGCTTCAACATCAAGACGCTCTGTCAGCCTCTTTGGTGGACAGCCTTCAAATCCAACTGCCTTATGTCTATGCTATATCCAGGTGAATCAGAGAGTCCGATCATGATGAACCAATAGATGTTCTACATCATAAAACACTCTCTGTGAGCCCAATATTCATATAGAATTCATTAAGTGTTATAATGCAATCATATTGTCGTAAAAAGTATGTAAAAAGTAATGACATTAGTTTTTGTTGTGCATATGCAGGTATATATGTAGCTTAGGAAAACTGTGTGTGTAAGTGAATTAGTGAGCAAGGAAGGCAGTGTATGCAGTTGCGTGTGTGAATATGTGTGTGCATGTGTGTGTGTGGGTGGGTGGTTGGTTGTGTTCGAGCATGCTTGTGTATATGTGACTTAATTAGTGAGTGATTAAGGCAATGTATGCATTTGTGTATGTGTGTGTGTGTGTGTGTGTGTGTGTGTGTGTGTGTAAATGCAGTGAGTTGAGAAAGGTGATGATGTAATTCTGATGACTGCAGTGACTGTTTGATCTCCAATCCACTGAAACAAGGCAACACCTGATGGCCGAGGATAATGCCATTCTAATTAAACTGAGTAGCAGGGAGTTGTTACAGTAGTCATACCAACGTAGCCATGTACAATTACAGAAAAAGCACACTTCTCCACGTTTTATTCTGATTAAATAGGGGAAAACAACCCCCAGCACACGGGAAGAGACACACACTCATACACGTGCACGTGTTTGCATACTAAAACACACACACACACACACACACATACACACACATGCACTGAACATGCACATGCATATTTGTCTTGCACCATTGCGAAACATCTACTCCCTAATAAACAATCGTTACCTTTGTGCCTTTGCCACATTGCAGAAACAGTATTCAGACATCCCATGTTTTCAAAGCTACATGTAGAAGACAAGTGAGCAATTTTTTTTGGTGTGTGTTATAATCTGTGGTGTAGCTCGGCAGATGGTTGGATTGGCCAAAATAATAAAATATTATTAAAACAAAACAAATGTATAGTTCATAAATTTACCAGATCAGATCCATATACTGTAAACCAATCAAAACCTTGCTTGAGATGTGCCAATGGAGAGTTGGTTTAGACCAAGTGAGACGACTCACCTCAGCAGGATGAGCCAGAAGCACAACACACTTGTATTACTGGCGGTAAAGCAAGGGTAATCTCTTGAAATATTTCATACATGGCCTTTTCTATGTTGGCCAACACTGTATAATATCTATGGGCCAACATAAGTTGAAAACATAGAGGACCTCTGTCCTTAATAAACAACAATCACTGTCTTGGTGTTTAGACTCCATTCTCAACCAAAACCACTGAACAAATTTACTTGCATTAAAAAAAGCTTTTTAATAGTTAATAGTTAATTGGTTGTGATGTAACATTGCAATAAGATTCAATAATATACAATTCATTTATATATAAGTAAGTTTACAAAGATGAAAATATTGCTTTATATTGCTGTGTATGGCAGCCTCTCTTTGTCAGTCAGTTTGCTTTCAAACCCGCACTGACTTTAAACAGCCTCTGGATGCAGCTACACCGGGATGATTACGATCAGCTCTCTGTCAAGTGTCTGCTTCCAGATGAAGAACAACTCAGTTTGATTTCCCCCGTCATCTCAGACCTCCATTCTGGAAGCACTCCAGTTTTCACCTTTACACCTTGTTTTCCTTTGCACAGTCAATTTGACATGCCTTCAGTCAACAACGCACACATCTACATGAACAGAAGGCATGCATGCATGTCCACGCAGCTTACAAATGCAAAGGCACTACAGAGAAACTATGGTATATTGAAACTCCATCTAAGCCAAAACAGCAACGTCAATAAAAATGTAATGCACGTTTCTGTTTACATCTGTCCATCTATATGCATGTCATGCATTCCACAACATCAGGTGTGCTGATTTGGTGCATTTGCGTTGGGTCAATTTTTACAAATCTGGCTGCTCAGTGCCCTTCTTCTAAACTTGGCTGCGGCGCACGGAATGCAATTAATATGCCGTTCCAATCGTTGAGTATGCAATTACCTGGAACCTAACTAAATTACACGTTCATTTTAGGTTCACTGCCGCAGCATGCTGCAGCCTCATCAGGTCTTGTCGAGGTTCTGACTGGCAACTGGCAGTACATCACACGCACGATAATGGGAGTCATACTTCCTCTTCCCTCACTTCTGGCTGGCTTCAATCGATGCCACTTATGACTATCATCAACCCTCTGATGAGTCTTTTTAGGCAAAAAAACTAATCGAGATCCTATGGAAAGCTGTGAATATGTTTTTTCTTGACCCAGCATTGAGTAAATCACTCCTTATGATGCCAAGCGAATTACTCCCACTCACCTTGGAATGAAAAGCCTCATGACTAAGAAAGATCTGTTCTTTAGCACAAACCCAGTTTAGCACGGGCAGAATGTTGTAGCTAACAACTGCTTAGAATAATTTAGATCCAACAAAAAGCCAATCACTCAATGTAGCATGATGAGTAAACTGTACAATGTCAACTATTAACCATGTTTTGCATTTGTCTCACAGTAGTTGCTTGCCATTTGATTTGCACTGAAGTGCCACTTTTACGCTTTTCTTGTTTAAACTCTAAGAGGTAGACCTTGCTGAGATGTTAAAAAGCGCCCTTTTTTGCCTCGTTAATTTTCAGCAAGAACTACTAATTTAATTCAAAAATGCATCCTTTCAGGAGAATTCATGTTTGTCATCCACAAGACATGTGTCAGGAACACTTGACTTCTACGCAGTGGTTGAGTACAGCAAAAGGATCAAGTGATTTAACTTTGTGTTTGTTGATAAATGTCAAAAGCAGTACACCAAAAAAAAAGATTAAATGCTTTCAAGAAGTTCACCGTCATCGAGTGTTTGTAATTTCACGACGGGATAAACCGTGACAGGGCCTAGGCTTAGCAAGCCTATTTGCCGGGATTACACCGATAAAGCTGTCATACTACTTGGCAAACACAAACATAAATTACTTTACAGACTCTGGCATAAAACAATAATGAACTAGCAAATAAACAAACAAATAACAACAAGCGTGGGTTGAGTGGAATAGGGGTTACTGGTGGGGCCTGTGGCTTGGATGTGTGTTGTGTTTGTGTGTGACGGTGAGGCTGGCAGTGGACCGATGGGCAGGGCAGTCAACCCTGGATCCCTGAGCCTCAGTCCCACTGCCAGTCCATGTACATGTGCCAGTGGCTGCTCTCTTGAAAACACACACGACACCGGTCGCAACACCAATAGTATTTCCCCACTCAAGTATTACTGTAACACTCTTGGGTTCTGGAGGGCTAGGGCCCAACAGTGGTTACTGTATGTGCCTATATGAACAACCTGGTGAGAACCCATTCATGTTTCACGCATAACGCATCTCTTATGGAGGGACATGACAGGAACTGTGAGGCCCTGTAAAGCTCTACTGTAGGCCATAGAGCCATGCTCAGGACACAGGGACAGGCATGGCCAGCTACCTGTGACTGACTACATGTATATGACCTTATGGACCTAAAGTGACCCGAGAATAAATATACAATATACATTTAGTTTAAGGGAACCGTGTGTGTGTGTGTATGTGTGAGAGATTGAATGACTGAATTAATAAGAAAGTGATTAAGAAACAATGTATGCAATATGTGTGTACAGAATGTGTGTGTGTGTGTGTGTGTGTGTGTGTGTGTATGCAGTTGAGTTGAGAAAAGTGATGATGTAATTGTGATGAATGCAGTGACTGTTTGATCTCCAATCCACTGAAACAAGGCAACACCTGATGGCCGAGGATAATGCCATTCTAATTAAACTGAGTAGCAGGGAGTTGTTACAGTAGTCCTGTTACAGTAGTCGCCCCTCCCTCCACATTGCACACACACACACACACACACACACACACGCACACACACACACACCACACATACACACACACTCACACACTACACCCTGTGTTCTCTAATGACTCCCATTATAGCCTCCCTCACTGATCCTTTGCGATCGGGTGCCGGCTCCCACTGTAAGTACTATTTGTTCACATCGCATGGCACACCACCGCGTGGTACGGCACACAGCATCCAGCAAGGCTCATCGCACCACTCACCGAGGCCCCATCGCTGCACAATTAGACGCGATGTGACGGCTTGGCTCTTTGTGCTCGAACGGACCCGGAGCTGAAGCCGGCGCGGCCAGATGTCCTCTGGCCTCGTCAGGAGGGAAGGTCAATGTCATTATTGGAATAAAAAGCGTGTTCTGTTGTGAGGCACGCTCCGCGAGTCCTCATTTAAAAATGTGTTAGACGGGAGGTGAGGATCGGGGGAAAAACGGAACCAGAGGACAAAGAGGCGCCTTTTGTTCATCTGGACAAAACCCTGACAAATCATCAGATTTAATTTTAAAAATCTAAACAACCACTTCTGGCAAGGGGAAGAGAAGATATGCTTTTTCTTGTGTGTTTGTTTTGCACAGACAATCACTTATGCTGACCTGGACTGAATCAACTCGACCTCCTGTCAAGGTGCGTCATCAGAACAAGGGTTTTCTGTGGGATGCAATCAACGTTCCTCATCATCCCACTCTAGTTGCTTCTAGAACTTTCCCTTCAGTTTCACTCAAGCTGCAAGCAATGACCAGTTTACCTAATGAGTCCCCATCAAAACTACTCCGAAGCATATAGGATGAGCACACTGCAGTTAGAGAAAGCAAGAGAAAGCAAGGGGACAGGAGGCCACATTGCATAAGGAAGAACTATAAAGATACTAAGAGAGAGAGAGAGAGAGAAAGAAAGAAATATAGCCTATGTGTGATAGAATGAAATGTGTGTGTCATGTTTTGGTACACAATTAGTGCTGCCACACCTAGCCTGGGCATGCCTTCCTACACACGTCAGCTCAATTATCAGGGGCTGATCAAATCTCCTCCAGCAAGTTGTTTAAAGATGTCCAGACCATCTTTATAAAAATGAAGCCCAAGAATGATGACCTGCGTTTCTTACCAGGCTTGTAGCTTCCTGAAGGGCCCACAAAACCTTCTACTGTATACGCTTCCCTAATCCCTGTTTCTGCTAGTGTCTGTTGGCAAAATACTCAGCAGGGTT
>JAGFZM010000329.1:425111-427249 GCA_017657215.1 Limnothrissa miodon | reverse complement strand
AGAGAGAGAGAGAGAGAGAGAGAGAGAGAGAGAGAGAGAGAGAGAATTAAATAATAAGATAGAGTGAGAGGGAGGGTGGGGGGAGCAAAAGACAGACAGACGGAGAGACAGACCATCTGACAGACTGCTCTGCGTCTCTCTTTGCTGTGAGTGAGTTGAAGCGTTGCATACAGTTGAGCAGAAATCTATTCTCTCTCTGCCCCACAATGGGGAGACCTGCAGTGACAATTCTTAAGCAATGGGGGGAAAAAAAGCATCAACTAGGGCTGCAATTCTCCAAATCGTTTTCTTGAGAAGTGTCCCGGCCATTCAAACAGCACGACGGGAGCATTGTACACTTCAGGCCTAACTGTTATAGGACTAAAACGGGAACAAGATTGTTGATAATACGCCTTAGACCAGGGGTCTTCAACCTTTTTCAGCTCAAGGACCCCTTGGCTGTGAGAGAGACTGAGCACGGACCCCCACACCTATGGAGTAAGATTACTGTCAAAATTTTTGTGTCCATATATTTGATACACGTGCGTATTTAGTTGTGCGTAAAATAAACATTTGTGAGTTCTCAAATGAGTTCAGTCATGCATAAAAAATACGAATTCAAAAATTACAAGTACGAAACCAAAATTTCAACACGCCTCTCAATATTATGGATACGACTTCGCACACGTTACTCAACTGTCAAAATACGTCATCGCCCCATTCACAGGCATTACTTGTTGAGAAAAGAAACGTTTTGACAGCTATCTTACCCACCTGGCCCACCTCAAATCCTGCCGTCATTTGGACCGTCAGTTATGAGTGCCTACATGCACGCACGCACACACACGAACGCACACATTCTAAACAGGCATTATTATTGACGGGGGTAACACCTCGTTTCTTTACATAGTTGCATAAATTCGCCCTATAACAGAATGAATGTCACAAGGGTTAACTAGCTGGATATATTCAGCTAAATTCAGGCAAAGCTTCATTAGCTCAAACTGATACAGACAGAAAGCCTCTTCCTCTTGTGTAAATATAACTTCGTCTTTCAGAAGGAAACATGAGATTATCGTTTTATTGTGATGGAACGTTGGATGAATGAATTCGCGCAGAACGCCTTGAAGTGCAAAGACCGCAGACTCTCATAAAAAAAACAACAAAGCAAAACATCACATAGAGCAAATACCCCGCAAAGTTCAGGGTTCATCAGTCCCGACACTGAACAGACGAATCAAACGTAATTTATCTCCCGGAATGAAAAGAACGAGTTTGCTGAATCCGAAGCTATTTAATTTAAACGCACGGGGGGGAAGTGTTCTTTAATCGCGATGATCCAACTCTAATAAAAAAAAAGATCACAAGGGTCACATTTTTTATTATAGTGGGACGAAGAATTAAAGATAACTGATCAGCTACCAGGTCCTAGTGAGAGCACTGAACCTGGTGAGTGGAACAGAGCTTCTCTGTTCTAGGATGGATGGAATTTACGAGGCAATGTCACATCAGGCTCAGGCTGAAGTGGTGACCTGTATTTGTACATTTATGAATGCTAATGTGTTTTGGCATAGGTTAGCAAAATGTTACGCAGGGATCAAAAAATCACGATTCATGGCCTACAATGTGTTATTTAAAAACGAATATGAAGCAATTTTCTTTTGAACATTATGTTAACTATGACAAATTTTATTTTTTGGAAGAGAAAAAAAATGCTTCAGACGAAATATTTTCGCGGACCCCCTGCAGTACCTCCGCGGACCCCCTAGGGGTCACGGACCCCCGGTTGAAGACCCCTGCCTTAGACAATGGGGAACAGAAACAATCCAACGCTGTCCAACTCACTTCTACAATAGGTGTATGTCATATTTACCACAGTAAAGAATCTCTGTGTGCGTTAAGAGTATCTGACAACAGCCTCAGTTCTCTCGTGAAGCGAGTTGCTTTGCATTCAATAGTTCCTAACTGACGACCACTACTGGCTCTCTTTGGAGCGCTGCCACGAAACTGGCCCTGCGGCACAGAAGCACTACAATTTCCATATTCAATTCAGATGGAGCACACTGATATCCCAGCGCACTTATTTGAGAACACACCCGGGGAGTTGGGCAGACACCGCACCTTCAGCGGCCGACTCTCTCTGCGGAGATCTGGCCGCT
>JAGFZM010000329.1:412611-420111 GCA_017657215.1 Limnothrissa miodon | reverse complement strand
TGTTGTCACTCCTCAATCAAGGCAGCTTCGACCGCACCTTTTGTGAAATGGGTTGAGTGTGTGTGTGTGTGTGTGTGTGTGTGTGCATGCGCATCTGTGTGTGTGGCAAGACTCTTGAGTGATGACTCCCCGGCACATGAGAATAACAGCCAGACACTCCTCCGTGCTCGAGTCTATAGACGCTGCCTTGATTAACTGTCTAAAAATAAAAGCGGGCGTGAGAGCCACAGCCGTACACTGCTGCCTCTGACACCGCTAGCAATAACCGCTAACACTGCTGAAGGCTCTCCGATCTGCGGTGAGTGGGGACAGGAAGACAGGGGGAGATGGCCCGCTGATGGCCTGTCAGGGGCTCTCTCTCCTGGGGTCTGGATCAGGCCAAGTGCTGACAGGCCTGTGAAAATGCCAGAACACAGCAATATATGATTCCTCCAATAGGTTTGATGGGATCCAAAGCAACTCACCGATACAGACAGCAGGAGCCCGATCTCCCTGGAGCAACTCAGGGGTTAAGTGCCTTGTACAATGATGGCATCAGGAATCGAACCCATAGCTTGTGTGGCTACGGTATGCTATGAAGCAGAGTCCCTTAGCTACTACACCACAAGACAGCATATTTGATCCTGCCTCAGGGCCTCCACATACCACAACCTCACACACCTGTGTCAAACTCTGCCGTCGGCGCCTGTCCAGTATGACCCAAGTCGAGAAGTTCAAGAAAATGTGTTCAAGAAGTTCAAGAAATGCAGTGGAATCCACAATCTAGGTGTGCACGGAAGGGGCAAATGAGACCGTCCATGAGCTGAAATATTAGCGTGGTTTAAACCAGCGTGCTTTTATGTGTGCTTTTCCGCGTGTTTTTTATCCATGTGTCCACTTTTGTAATTTCAACCATTACCAAGACCTCCTTCGATGTGTAGAATGTGGCCAACACCATTACCAGTAATGGTTTTGTTTGCTTCTTACATGCATAACAAACCACACCAAACACAATTCATGGCTCTTACACAAGGACCTGTCAGTCCTCTTTGTTAAATACATCAAAAAGGCTTTTTCAAGCCATACGCTGAATGAAGAGCCATTTACTGGTTATTTGAACTACAGCGCCACTATCAACAACGTTCAGTGTGTTGCCTGTAACTAAAATAGCCAAGGTTAAAAGGATGGAGGAGCAAGGGATAGTCAAACACCAAAGTGCAGTTGTGGCGCTCACTCTCTCCCTCATTCCCTCCCTCCCTCCCTCCCTCCATCCCTTTCTCGTTCTCTCTCTTCCTCTCTTTGTAATGCCCATCAGTGACAGCTCGGCTATATGATGAAGCATCTGGGGAGTGAGTGGGTGAGTGCAGAGAAACTTACTGCTCAGAGGGGGTGGGGGGGGGGGGATGGGAACAACAACAACCCAACAACCCAGCCCAGGGAGCAGCAGCAGTGGCAGTGGTGCTGGGAAGCAGAGGCTACAGCAACGATTAACCCACATCCATTTGTCACTCCACCTAATCCTTTCGCTAGTGCCAGTGCTCGGCCATTATCGAATGATGCGGGAGGACAGGTGGGGGAGATTATCGTTTGCCAAGGCGAGCGGAGCAAGACAATATGCTGTCAATTCCCCCCCTGTTGTACAGTGACAAGCAAACAAGCCCTGGCTTATGAGGGCAGGGTGGCAGTGTCCCATTTGCTGGTTGATGGTGTGAGCGTGGCACCTCGTCTATCACTAGCTCTGCCCGTGGTGTCTGACTGGTGCCTGGGCCAACCAAGCCCCTATAACCAACCTCTAAATGCATCACTTGGACCACTTGGGGCAAAACAAAACAACGTGTGCTGGGTTCATTCACTGGCGATGGATCATTTTGTAATCTTGTTTGCAGGTGGGCCTGAAGCTCCGCAGCTCTGTTTGTGATACGTGCTGTTGGCTGAAATCACAAAAACACTCACTTACAGTATGGCAAATGTGTCCGGTGTATTGGGTTCCCCGGGGCCCCTAGTTGTCTTCTTAGGCTTGGCTGGGTGCCAGGTGTCGGCTATGGTGAACCGAGCCACACAAACACACACACACACACACACACACACCAAGACTGGCACCAAGAGGGCTCTCACCCACGTATTTAACACAAATGGTTCTTGCTTGCAAGAACCCGCTTGTCAGTAATTTAACGTAACTCACTAAGGTTGCATATTTCATCTTACATCTTTCGTAAGTTGTGTACAAATATTTTATAAATACATAACTAATGCATTTGAAAACATAGCCAACATCTGCAGTAGCTGATTTCCACTAGCTTGTTTCACCAAAGCACTTCAGCGTTTATCGTGTCCATAAACATTAAATACAATCTAACGACACTGGCGCAAATTTGTTTAATGATATTTTAAATATTACACTTAAGGAGAAAGCAGACTCTCATACTTACTGTGGACCTAGAGACAGCAAGGCTAAAGTAGGGTGCGCATACAGTCGATTAACATGTTAAAAACTAGTCATTTGTTGGATGCTTGACACCTAATGAAACAGCATGGCACAGGAAGACTGTTGTGTGAAGTGGTTAAGGCATTCCCCGCAGGACACAAAGCCAATCAACGCCAATGACACGCAAGTGACAACTGACAAGACCCCAATTTATTTCTGGAGATGGTACCTGCCACCACATGTTTTAAGGTAAATGTGTGATGTTCGCATCTGATACATTACACGATGCAATTTAGGTTTCCAAAACATCCGCTTTTAGGAAGAGCCAACATAAATTCAAAGATGTCAGATAATGATATGATTAAAAGCACATCAAGAATCATCAATACTCCCTCACCATCTCCCTACCCCTACCCCACCCCCCTTAAAGGCTTTCACCAGGTAGGTTACCAGGGAAAAATGAAAACAGCATTGATGATAGACAATAGCATCACAAGGTCTTTCCTCTGATCTTTGATATAGCAATAGACACAAAAGGACGTCATTCTCATGAACATTACAAGCCAGCACTAGAAATCTGAAAGCAGTATGAGAATAAGTTTCATTCTCTCTGTTCAAGTGTTGTTAATCAGTGTTATTCAGTGAGCCCCAAGGAGGAGCAATTCCACAAATATTTTCAGTTGATCAAAGACACCTTCCGACTGGGGAAAAGAAGATAGAAAACAGGAACGGAGAGAGGGATTCAGGAAATAAACAGGAGAGGAAGAGAGGAGGTGCAAGGAGCTAAAAAAATGGAATGGGGGCAACCAGGGAAGGACACAGCGGGGATGACTGGTGCATGATGGGAGAGAGCTCACCATAAAGGAGGAAAGGTTGAGCCCGGACTAATGGAGGACGAGGACGAGGAGGAGAAGAAGAGTGAGCTCTCAGTCGCTCCAGTGAGCATGCTCAGTGGCACAGACTGCTGATGCATAAAGGAGTCTTTGGGAAAGGGGAACACACACTCTTTGAAAAAAAAAAAAAAACAGCAGCAAAAAACTAGAGAAAAAAACAAAAAAAAAAAGTCTGGTGAACTTGTAACAGCTTTGGCCCAGGAAGTTTAGGGAGGAGCATGATTCAGCATGTCTCCGCTTTACTGCCCGACTTCCCTCAGGGCCAGCGGCAGCAGCAGCAGCAGCAGGTGGAATTGTGGACAAAGCTCTTGTGCACGCGAGCCCAGCTCAGCAGCATCAGCAGGCTGGCTTACCGTGTTCAGAGAGAGGGAGGGAGAGAGGGAAAGAAAGAGAGAGGGAGAGAGAGAGAGAGAGATGACCATGTGCTTCCCCTCATCCCACTTCTCTCTCTAGTACCTTCAGTAAATCCAACCTCAGCTACAAGCAAACATGTTTTTATATATGTACATTTGAATACATTTACTAATTACTTGGAGCTATACATGTCTGGCCTGGTGTTGAATATAAGTAGTTCTTGCTCCTTCGCTTTTTACATTTGTCATGTGCAATTAGAGCAACTGAACTCTGAGTTCCATCTGCACAAAATGTCTCAGCATGCACACACACACACTCACACACACTCACACACAAACACACAAAACAGTCAATACACCCACTGACAGTCATTTCTCCTACAGTACATGCACAAGGGAATCGGGTGAAAATGACATAGATTATCCCCATAAACGCCCAAGGGGTCGATCCTGAGAGGCAAGCGATGAGACAAGAGGTGTTCTGGAGAGCTTTGGACACCAAGCAGATAATTAGCTCCATCCACGCTGAGTGCAGAGAGAGAGCCATGCTGAGCAATGGAGATGGCCTGCAGGTGCTACAGGCACGGATGTTAATGTTTAGCTTCGTGATGGTGTAGTACAAATTTATGATATTATATATTGGTTGTATGTGAGTATTGTTATTTGTGGTGTTATGCCTGATATCTTCAGTAAGGTTCCACATGGTCTGTAATGAGATGAAGCTGTCTGGGAAGGGCAAGCCTTGAAGTGTTGAAGACCACTTAATATTCATGTGACCACTGTTTGCAGTACAGGATCTGTGAAGACCATTTGGTCTGAGAGACGAGTTGTTAATTAAAGACAATACACACTGACAGCAATGATGAAAGGGAAATTAGCTTTAAATATGCTTCTGTGTCACAGCTCGTGAGGCCAGTTCAGAGGTAACCACTTAGGTGGAACCTTGATGCTGCGACCTCCGGACTTCTCCCATAGTCCGTCATTTTTCCATGTAACATGTTGCAACTAACGAAATAAAATGTTCTCATCAGTTTCATAGCATTCCGACAGTCTTTGTGCGGTTCATGTTTTCGGATCACAGCACCGGTTCAAATTTATTCCTACAATGGAATCCGGGGAACGGCGAGGGTCTTAGGGTCTTAAATCCCCTTAATTATACCCACATGCAGTAGACACTATAGAATGTAAGATAAAATGTCATTTAAATGCCATCTAAGGCTCTTTAGCATAATAAATACACCACACCAGCTGCTTTGCAACTAAAGGACGGTTGTTGACAAACAACAAACAAATCGCCTGCCTAGGCCTTCTAAACACGTAGCTGAACACATTCCAGTCCATTCCAGTCCAGTGGCGCTGCTAAGCTTGTGTTGCAGAGAGGGGGGTGTTGAGGGCGCAGGCATGTGAAAGATAGGAGCTCCTCATTCCATTTACAGACGGTGACATCCACATGATATATTGTCTGGCATCTCAGGAAGACAGCCATATAATGTAGTGGGGGCCATAATGATGACACATCACGGGGATGATGTAATATCTTCATCAATGTTGCAAAAAGGCTGCAATGAAGTCCTCAGAGAGAAGCAAGGCCGCCTTTACCTGTGCTTTTCATGGAGGCAAGCGAACAGGTGACGGGCAGGGAAATGCCCACTGTGCTCAAAACTGTCTTTAATTAACCCACTCGGGCATATATTTCACTCACAGGCGTATATATCCCCCCCCCCACCCCCAGCTGAACCTGAACCTCCACTTAAATGAAAATCCCACCTCACCCTTCTCAACGAGTTTAATAACAGCAGGCTGGCGGCGTGTCATCTTTGCGTGCTTATTGCATTCAGAGACAGCTGGATGGAGGCGGCTGATGGGAACAAGCGGGAGAGATCTGGGCGCAGGGGCAGCCATTATGACAATTACTCGGAGGCCAGACACGGCACTTAACGGCGCCACGTGCCGCTCATGTGACCGATGCGGGGGCACCTGACCTTTCCCTCCGTGCCCATCGCTCTCTTCAGAGCCGATTAAAAAAAACACAAACAAACGCTCAAGAGAAGACGGGAGAAAAGTGGGGATGCGCCAGCATCCTCTTTGGCAGCAGTGGCTTTGCTGTTCCTATTGTCGATGCTGTTGTGCATCGCCGCATCACTTAGGGCGAACGGAAATGGATCCAGACAAGCATGCCAGCCACGTCGGTGGAGCAGCATATGCTGATTCACTGGAAGCGATGGCATCGAATGTCACCAGCGGTGATGGATCAGGTTTCGCCCGACTGAGACGCTCATCAGGAAACGATGCAGTTAGGCATCCTGTCTGCCAAGAACAGCTGATCTGGGCGTGTCTGTAGTCAGGTGAATGGCTGTTGAATCACAACCTCCTTCTCTTCATTCCCTCTTTTCTTCTCATTCATTGTCTGATCCCCTCTTCCCTCAGCAGTGTTCCACTGGGGGCACCACACACAGAGAACAAGGGAGGAAGAGAAGGAAAGAAAACAACTGAGAGAGAGAAAAGACAGTAAGTAAGAGCGAGAGAAAGAGGGAGAAAAGAAGAAAGAGTACGTCAGAGAGTGAGAATGAGAAAGGGAGAACAGGAAAAAGATAAAGAGGAACAGGAGAAAGGAAAAGTCAGAGAGAGAGAGAGAGAGAGAGAAAGAGAGATAGATAGATAGAGAGAGCGAGAGTGAGAGAGAGAGGGGTGGAAAAGACAGGCCAGTCCATAACCGTCAGCCCACTGGCTCAGTGAGAGGCGGCATCTCGGAGGGAATCTCAGAAGATGACAGAGAGGGCTGGAGGAGCATCAGATAGAGGCGGGGGGAGGACAGAGAAATAAGCTCCAAAGCCCAGCCAGCTCAATCACACAGACAAGGCAGGGAATTCACATCTACACAGCCGGAGAGAGAGAAAGAATTGGGGGCCCCTCAGCTCCAAACGATGCCATGTGCATGGCCACTCAATAGATTTCTCTCAACTCCTCGGGAGAAAAAACAATGACAACATCGCAGCAGAAAAAAAGGCCATCTTTATCATTGCCGTAATAAGCATCTTATTAATCTCCATCTTCCCTCCACTTCTCCTTTAGATTGAGCAACAAATTGACCATCACAGGCAACCGCCATTATTCACCATCCCCATCCCTGTTCATCCCTGTCATCCTTCTCTAATTCAGCTTATTTCTCTTCTTCTCATCAAGCTTTCCCTGAATGTCATTATCGTCTTCATCATCGGCATCATCGACAACATTACCATCATCTTATCCCACTTATTCTGTAATCCTGCAGTTTGTTTCACGTCTCGTCATCGCCATTGACATCCTCATCATCATCATCAATATCCCCACTAATCGGTGCAAATGACCTTCTTAACCTCTCACACAATTAACACTTTTGCAACCGTTGCATTCCACAAAAGTGCCTTACAGGGGCTGGTCCGTCGGTCTGCCCGTTGGGACTCCAGTTGTTGCCTTTTGCTATGAATAATGTCAATGTTGCCTGGATGCCCATGCAGCGTGGCCATAATCCTATAACTCCCACGTTATTTCCCCCGGAGCTGCGCTCCGTGTGTGGCTCCCCCCCCCCGCAATGTTGTCTAAATAAGGCATGAGCGTGCCCATAAAAAATACATCGCTGCTCAGGCTGCCACAGGGGTGGTGGCGGCGTCCATCGACTTTGGCTAGCGGAGGTGTAATTAGGTGAACTAAAGGGAGGTTAGAGTTAAAGGTACCCCAGTCGCTAACACTGGGGCCTGTTGAGTGGGACAAGAAAGATGTGACACACTAAACGCCACACACACACACACACACACACACAAGCTCATATGCACAGGAGGGCAGGTAGTATGTAAGCCCAGTCATATATTGA
>JAGFZM010000329.1:400154-412601 GCA_017657215.1 Limnothrissa miodon | reverse complement strand
CACACACACACACACACACACCATCTGAAGAACATCTGTTATTAACCTTTCTAGTGCAACTCCAAGAAATCATCATGTTGATTGGACCATAATTGTGTGTGCATTCTCTCTTGGCTCGGTGTATCTGAGAGAGAGAGTCAGGGAATAGGAGGAGAGGGAAAAAGAAGAGAGAAAAAGAGAGAATAGAGGATGGGGGGGGAAGAGAGAAGAGAAGAGAAGAAAGGAGAGGAAGAAAGAGGAGAGATGAGATGAGAGAAAAGAGGAGAGGAATGCGTGGACAAGAGAGGTGTGGGGGCTGAAAGGCTCGGGGATTTTGAAAAGGTCAATGGATCATGCTAGTTGGCAGACAATTTGGCTACAGGGTCATTGGAAGCAAGTGGGCCTCGTCCGCCCAGCAGCTTGATCACCCTAGTGTGCATGGCAGGGATCCACAAAGGCACTGCCACAACAAAATGAAACAATGATTTAGTAGGCAACACATTTTTTGGGGGGAATATGTTTCTGTTCAGATGAATATATCATTTGCAAAAGGCCAAGATTTCATTTTAGAACAGCACAGTGGCTGGTCACTGTGGCAATCTGACTCAAAACACAAAGGAAACCTGTTTCCTTCCAGCCCAACACTATTACATGAACTCTCCATCACCAGACTAGCATAGCCACGTCACAAAAATGTCATGGAAGGTGTCAAACACTGTCATAAGTTTTCATGGCAAATAATTCCCACCAATTTAGCTGGGGCATTTATCATGTCATCGCTCATAATTATAGCACCTAACATTAAGGGAGTTGTCATGACAATTAACGATAATTACTTTGTGACAATCTTACATCACTGGATATTAACCGTCATGGCCACTAATGATGGGGTCTGCCCTGTGCCTTATTATGATTATGACTCAATAAAAGCAGTCACATGATGCAGGGGTCAAGTTAAGTGCCATCTCCACTTCTCATGGTATTAAGTGAGACTTTGTTTTGTTAATCTTTTTTTTCCTTCAGGAGAACACATCAAGAAGCAGCCATTAAGGATACTGCATCCATTCGGCCTGCTGTTCTCAATGGCAACCTCCACAGAGACTCACCGTGACTGGCTTTTACTGTATGTCTCATTAGAGTCTCATAACAATCAACTGCCCAGGTTGCCCATCTGTAGTGTTTGTGTTGGAAGACCTAATGAAGGACTAATGTGCTATGCCACTTCTCCCGAGCAGGCTCACACAATGCACCACCAGCTGGGTCAAACCACAATGACTATCCATCCACACTAGGTAAAAGAGAGGCTGACAAAAATCGGGGGACTCTAAAAACAGCCTTTTTCCCAGCAAGAGCACAAGTACAAAGAACACAAAGTGTGGCATTTTAAGTGTGCATTCGGTATCATCAGAGAAAAAGCATGCTAAACTGTACTGGAAGGAAATATATCTCCACCATGGTAGAAAATCCACCACAAAAAAAGTTTTTTTAGGCCCCAAAATTCAATAAAGTGCTGGATCCACATAACCACTGCTTGACATTTCCCAAAAAACGTTCCACAAAAATTTTAACACAATGATGTCTTTTTATGGATTTTTGGGAGAGGAAAAACCTTTTCTAAAGTTCACACTTCTCCAGGCAAGACCCTTTTTTGGCATTGATCTGTCGAGAACATTTTGACTCTGTCAATATCAATTATAACGTTTAGTTACCCTAGAGAACAATAGAGATACTCGCTCCGGCTGCTTTGCCATTTCACCCTGACATCCACTCCACACGCCACACTCTCCACCACTGGGGAGATAAGATTCCTCTTCCAGGGTCAATATTTGGTATTGTGGTAGTGCTGCATGGAGAGCCGCTGACCTCCTATCAGGCCAGCTCCCCACCCCCCGCCCCCCAACCCCGACCGCTCCCACCCCGTCCCATACTTTTCAATGGGTATATTGTTGGTGGAGGGATGTGCTTGTGGATCAACAGATAAAAATCCAACTCTGGCCTCTGTCCTGGCAGGGAGCACTCCGGATTGGGGCCCGACCCACAGAATCCAGTTCCCCGAGTCCAATATTCTCTGGGTAGGGTATAAAGCACGGGCTTGGCAGGTTTGTGGCGTTTGCTGTGGTTAAAAAAAAAAATGGCACCTGGCAGGGCCCGGAGTGGCCGGCGCCCAAGATGAAGGGGCTCTTTTTGGCAGCCAAAATCAAACAGCCTGGCTAAGGCCATCCGTCATCCCCTTCTGCATTAGGACAAGAGTTCCTTGTCACAGCAGAGCAAACCTTCCCTGAAAAAAAGCCATGCGGTGCTCAAAGTGAAATCATACTTCAGAGGACAAAAAGACAAGGACAGATTAACAGAACAACAGGACTGCTGAGAGGACAGCAAGGGAAGTGAAGGACAAACAGTGGGACACAGACAAGTGGTCAAAGAAAGAGAAAAGCCAATGAAGAAGGAATAAGAGATGTACAGTGAGGGAAAGAAAGAGAGACAAGAGAAGAAGTTGATGGATAGTGAAAGAGGAGAGGCAAAGACAGTGAAAGAATTTGGTTACTGGAGTGAGAGAAAAGCAGAGAGAAGGTGTGAGAGACAAAAAGTCAGTTATCAGTTGCCTCATAATAACTGCTGAACCAAAGAAAAAAAAACCTTGGAGCTGCCACAGATCTGACAGAGGAGTAGTTTCTGATCAGAGCAGTGGTTATGTAACAGAGACATCGTCATGACCAGCGCTCACTGACAACCCAGGGAGCTGGCCCAGACCAGTACATTTACATTTACATAAGTAAGTATGGTAAGTAGGTAGTAAGGTAGGGTAGGAACAAGTCACTCAACACTCAGCACTGGATTGACTTTAAAGTTATAGTCGTATGTACCCAATACAGCAATACAGCAATCCAACAGCGAACCGGCGCACCAGCAACCAGCTTTTGGCCGGAGGCAGATACAGATCAAGCAATAGTAACATAGGGGCCACGCCTCTGAAATGGGTAGTGGCAAGAGACATGCGGTCCACATGGTGCAAGTCCTGCACAGAATTGTGAAATAGAGCAAAACTGTAACAGTTGCTGAGCACATTTATGGAAGACATGAACTGCAAAAATCGTGGCCTAAAATAAATGGTTCGCAGGGTTTGGGGACGAGTAGGGGGAAAGGATGAAAGCACTTATTGGGAGCTTAGCCAGAGAGAGAGGGCACGGCGAAGGCCAACTTCTCCCATTATGACATGCAAACAGGGGAGGGCGGTTATGGGGAAATGTTTCCTGTTGATTGACCACAACACGACGAGACACAACGCGGGGGCCTTCTTTGCCACAGGGGGTTGCCGTGACGTCAGTGTCCGTTCATGGTGAATTGGACACTCACTTGAGCTGGCCAAGGGAAAAAAGTGTTTAATTCAGATGAATGAGTGCAAAGAGTCACAGGCACACACATCTACAAGCGGAGGGTCCTCATGTGTGCCCCCCGCCACATATCTCCTTCTTTCTATTTTTAAACTCTCTTGTGTACCTCCACACAGTACCTCTTCTGCCACCAAGTATGGCAATGTCTCTGTGCTAAACATCATACAGGCGTGGTGTACAAGCATTTAAACCAAAGGTCACTAGTTATTCAAATCTGTGCCTTGAGCTGTGCTATGAGGTCTACACAGCAGCAGATGTGGTCTGCTGAGGAACTGCTTATTTCTGAGCTGTGAATCATTGCCTTCTTAGTCAGCTTTACTTTCCTGTGAATAAATAAGCATTCACTCAACAGTTAATTCCTAGACCATACTAACATTTAGATGTGCTCATATAAAAGGTCGAAAGAGACGCCACATCTCCATGCTTCTTTCCACTGTCAACATTGAATAGTTCTCATATACGATCGCTAGGGGGTGCCCTTGTTTGAAGAAAAAAAACTTCCGTCTCCTTCACTACTGTCGAGCATACAGTAAATTGAACACAGTATGTCCACAACTGCATCAAGTTCCCTTGAACTTTTCTACTTCAACTTAACCTGCTTTAAAACAAAAAGCAAAAACAACATATCGGTGTTATGTCAATGTTGCCAATATTACCCACTAACATGACTTTTGGACTTTACCCACTAACATGACTCAGGTATTAATAGGCTACCCCTTTTTGCGCAACACGTGGACTAGGGTAACGCTATGACTACGGGTCCTGTTACCCTAAAAGCCCACCGAAGGGAAAAAAAAACTCATTCTGACGTAACTGTGTTTGACTAAACACGTCCAGGTGCGTGATTACCAGCGTCTACATCTAACGAGTCATGGTTCGACTGAAGCTCTTCTGGTAGGCTACTAGTCCGAACGGAACATTTATAGCCTACCATTTTTGCATCATTCAGTGTAAGAAATGTTATTTTCTAGCACACTGGATTACTTACCATGTTGACTTCAGATACCATGTCTATGCTGGCGATGTCTATGTTCATTCCCACTCCCACCGGTGCACCTGCAATCCCACAAATTGACCGCAATGTAATTTACTGAAATGTAATTTAGCACCTTCCTCTCAGCAAATAACACAAATTTATAAAGGTACATTTCAACAGAGAAAGAGTTTGTGAACGTGTGTACACAGGAAAGCACCAGTCCCACATGAATCTTACCACGATGAAAACGTTTTAAATTTGTAACTTACTCATGATTGCTGCCAATCTAAGTGATTAAGGAGCCAAACGGTATCGATAAGGGCAGGGACTCCTGGACATGTGTTCAATTGACCAGTAGCCTAATTGTAATAACTAGCTTATGACAGTAGCAAAACTGACATGAGCATGATCGATGATATGTATTGAAAGGAAATCAGGTAGTAAGTTCCAGGTGTCCGAAAATGAACAGTGGGATCAGTCACCGTCTGTCCATCTGTACAACAGGAATGTGGCGTGGCCCAATTAGGCTAATCGGCGGCTGATAATTGGGAAAGGTTCTCTGAAGTTTATTAAATCGGATGCAGCGATTCATACAAGACAACACTACTGTGACCATTATCAGTACCCGTAGTTAATGATTTCGGTTACCTCCAAAGTCTGGCCTCAAGCGAATGTCATATCCCTTCAACAGTCTATCCACAGTTTCTTTTACCCGTGACATATTGTTAGGGTCATTTACACTAGAAAGGGAGGAAGAGGGAGAGTATGAGAGACAGAGACGGAGAATTATAAGCTTTTATACAGAACACTTCTACATTCCATGGAGTGTAGTGAGAGAAATGAAAGCACATCGCCACGCTTACCTTTGTGCGCACACCACAGCAACAATTAAAGGAAACGTCCAAACTCCAAAATACCTCTTTTTCCCCATTCTGAGGATCGTCATATTTTTGTGGCTTGGTTTTTTGTAATACTGTGAAGACAGACGAGATCCAACTTATTCTGGCCAGTGCAGTAATTCCACTACGTCGCGCATGCGCACAGTCCATACAACTAGTATCAGTGGTAGCTTACTGATGCTGTCGGTAGTGCTATTTCCCAGGCGGTGGGGGGGAAAATTAAAGGGAAAACCTAGGGCTCTTCCAAGCTGACGACCCAAGGCAGGAATCAATAAGATCTCCGCTGGAATTGTGGAGTCAGACATTCAGCCCCCGCCATCGGAAAAGAAGAAAAAACTATACGATGCGATATAACGCAGCCGCGAGATTTTGCAATGAATAATCTACAAAAATGTTGTTTACTGCGAGGAAACGGTATTATACTGAAATACTAAAGAGAGTAAATCACAGAGGTGAAGACTTGATTTGGCAAATTGGTCGTATCATCAACCTTCCAACACATGGGTACTGCATAAAGCATGAGGACTATGCCGCCTACATCTCCTATACATAATTGCATGAGATAAGTACTCTTTTCTGGGACATAGTATATACAGCCAATCACCTGCTAAATGGCGTTTATTGACCCAATTCAAATTGGTCACTATTGGTTGGAATAAAATGGCAACACATGAAGGTCAAGTTAGTTTATCTTTTAGTTGCATCATATAGCCAGCAGGGGGCCACTAAGTGGCTGAAGCTAACTAGCTAAAGCCAGCCTCCACCACGCACTGATCTCAATAGAGCTGCGTAGCCATTTAACATGAGTATTTGCGCCTGCGGAATATATTCTTTTAAATATATTTATGACCAAATGAGAAGATTAAAAAAACCAGGGAAGTGGCAAGTTGCATGTTTTAATCAAAGCTTTAAAGGGACATTTTAATATTCATAACATTAGCACATTAGTTATGATACATCAAATGCATGCTCATAACAGCATCATTGATAAAACACAGAGGACAACCCAAGCATCATAAATGAAACTGTGAATGAAGGCCTTCCAGGGACTAAGGCCCTGAAGTATAGGGTTCCCAGAGTGCGTTTTCAGTAAACAGCCATTCATGGGAGATTGAAGTTCTTGGCAATGACTTGTACTGTAGGCTACACTGCTTCCCAATTGTATCATGATTAACATTAACATTAATTAAAGGAAAAAGTTCAAAGAATTGAAGAATTCAGAAAGATTAAAGACTGTGACTGTCAAGATCAGGTTGTGATCATATACAGGAAATGTAATTCACACCAAATGGCAGACACATCAGTTCTGTAAGGGTTGGCAATTGAGTGTTAAGAGATAGCCACCCAGACAAAGAGTATGTTTTGACAGAAGGCTAGTGGGATAAGTGTGTCTTGAGTCTGGTTTTCTTACAGCCCACACAAACTCTGTTGCAGTTGATCATTGATTAGCTTTTTCTTAATACTGTACTGTTGCATAGAGCTGGATAGCATTTTATCTTTTGAAAATTCATACACCATGCAGGTGTCTTAGGTCAGCTGACAAACTATCTAGTTATTCCTCCCGCTAGGCTAGAAAGCAGAGGTGGCCAGGCTATTGCAGTGTTTGCAGCTATAGGCCCTGAAACAAGGTACAACTGCACACATGCCAACTCCAGCTCCTTTCCTTGTTAAGTCTCACTTTAAAACCTATTTTAATCTCCTGGCATTTAATACAGTATGTTTTGTTTATTAATTATTTTTGTTACTCTGCTTGTCTAGCACTTTGATCAGCTGTTATTGTTGTTTTTAAAGTGCTTTATAAATAAACTCGACTTGACTTGACTATAAAGTGGTTATAGTGATAATTTCCCTTCCTCCAGTACGTATGCACACATACAAGAGTGCTATTGACTGGGATACTTGTGGACAGGTTTCCTACATGCTTGCTGTTGTTTTGCCTGGGGTCATTTTATTGAGGTCTACTTTGACTGACATCTAACTGGACAACAACAATACCTGAGACCAAAGCCATTCAATCGGAGGAACAGCATGTCTATATTGCCCTAAAGGATTGTCATATAGGCCAAACATGACAGCTTAAATGAATCATTTTTGATGCTGACATTGCAATGTCAGACTAAACTACAAACACAACTGACTTGAATTGAACATAGAGTCAATCTTATTCCAATATCAGTTTGAGCAGATATTAGAGTCAATCTTATTCCAATATCAGTTTGAGCAGATACTAGGGTCACATAGAATAGTTGAGCATACACAGGTCAATTGCTGCTAAAACATTTGTAATCTGTATAAAAAAATGAAGATAGACATATGATATGGTGTCCTGTCCACAACCCATAACATTGTTGATAATGTAGTCATCAGTGTGCTTAATATTATTCAGAATCTGTTGATTGGAATAACATCTGGAAGGAAAAGTACAGCTCAATTAAACAAACCATGAAATGTTTCCCGATGACCTTTGTGTAATCAGTACAAGAACAGTCTTAATTTAAAACAAAAAAAACATCAACATGGAAACCAAGAGCTCCGGTCTCAACCAGGAGCGAAGCATTAAAAAGCCCTCATTGTAATGGCTGAATAATTTAAAAATCCAGATGATTCATTTACATTTACATTTTGTCTGGTCTTTATCAGATTTTTTTGAAGTAGAACATAGATAGTCTCACATGCTGAGACTGTACACAGCACACAATAAATAAATAAATAAATAAATAAACAAATAAATAAATAAATAAAACAACCATAACAACTGATTCCTTGACATGCAAATGTTGTCTATAAAACCTACTTTATAATGTCTTATGTGCAGTTATACTCTGACCATTTAATTGCACTCATTAATGGGTTATTTGATGGCTAAATCATGAAAGGCGGACCGTCCCAACTGTGAGCTCCATAAATAAAGACAAATCAAGATTTCTGAATCCAACCTGTATAGCGTGTATAGCATGGCAACCTGTATAGCATGGCAATTTGCGGCAATTTGCACCCTTTCAGACTTTTACATAAATATTGAATATGTTTTCTTTTGCCATGTGAAACCGCCTGTGCTCACATCAATGACAACAAAAGAAAACAGAAGTAAATAATTGAAAATGTGAAATGCACAGGTAATTGTATAGATGTGCTACCCTAACATTCAAAGGATTCAAAGGGCTTTATTATCATATGCAGTTACTGTGGTGAAATGTCTAAAATGGTTGCTATTCACAGTCCTACTGTAATTATTGCTACAGAAATACAAACATGCTCAAACATATACAGTATGTATATTAGAATAAAACACTTTGATACTTAATCAAGCAAGGTGATCTATGGATCGCTTCAGATATGTATTATAGCTGCATAGATTGATCAATGTGATAGAATGGTAGAGTAGTGAGCTTAAAGCTGGCAGACAGCCT
Organism: Limnothrissa miodon; assembly: GCA_017657215.1. Classification (NCBI taxonomy): domain Eukaryota; kingdom Metazoa; phylum Chordata; class Actinopteri; order Clupeiformes; family Clupeidae; genus Limnothrissa; species Limnothrissa miodon. The sequence continues at coordinate 403,945 of JAGFZM010000329.1, read as the reverse complement.
TCAAGTTTCACTTAAAGTTTTACTTTCCGCTGTTATGCAAAAAAGAATAACATAACATTTGTTTTTTTTTCTCTCTCTGTGTGCCAGAGTCAGAGCAGCCAATCATGGGACTTTGAGTGACCGACATCTCCAACAGAAATGTTAACATGTTCAGTCAACCTAAAACAGCTCCTGTCAAGAGCTGATGAACGGCAACAGTCCGAGGGACACCACTTAGACCACGGCCAGTGGCCATCATGGACACTGAGAGGGCAGATTTTACACTGGTAGTCATTTGCCGAGTATTTAAAACCATTTTGAACCACAGATACTGTATGTGTGTAGATCTATAGTGTCTGTTTTGTGCTGTTGTTGTTGATATTTAGTTTGATACATGCTAAAAAATGCAGGCGTATTTTTTTAAAAGCCTGTGAAATCCAGGGCCAGGCTGATTAAAACCGTCTGGGCATTATTGCAGATAGATCCTCTTATAAGCCAGCACAGCAAAGAAAGTTTGGGAGAGAGAAGCTAAAAGTCTGGTATTGGGCCTCGAGGCTGTCAATTTAACATGAAAAATACTGGGCATGGGTTGGCCAGACGGTTAAAGAGGAAAGAGAGACAGAGTGTTTGTTTTTTGTGGTTGTTGGTTTGGCCACAGTGCATTGTAGGGCTGACACGTTATTTTAAAGTAATAAAACAATGGTCACATTCGGGTTTGAAATTATAAATTGGCAAATTATATTGGCATTGCACATTGATCCTTGCTAATTCCATTTTATGTTTTATATTTTATATATATATTGCTTTCATGCAATGAATTTACAGTGAATATACAACACACAAATAAACACATATGTTGATGAATCAATTGAATTAATTGTACAGTGTCTCAGTGACCTTGTTTCATGAGGTTACAGCATCTTCATGTTACATAAGTTAAAAGATTAAGGATGAGATTTTATGAGGTTTTAGACCATCAAAACAGTTACTCATCTTACAGCTTATGTTTAGAGGTCAAACAAGATTGTGTGATGTTCAAATTCTCAGCTTCAGTGAGTTAAGTCTCTTTATTGTCAATTTCTCTACATATACAGGACATACAGAGGAATCAAAATTACGTTTTTAGCAATTCCATACGTGATGCTTGTGGTCAGGAGAACCAGAGGCCGCTGCATATACACGTGCCCCCAAGGAGCTTCCATGTTTCTGAACTCAGCAAATGGTCTTTCACAGCTGAAATGCTAGTATATCTCTTCCTAAAATAGAGGAGCTCAAGCTCAACTGCTTACTTACATACTTACATACATACATCTTTCTCCCTAATGTGGCAAAAGACTTCAGTGAGCTCTTTCCATCACATACGGTCCTCTAATAGCAACGACTTATGATGTTTCGTAAACAAATTTCAGGAGAAGATTATCGACAGTAGTCAACTCACCCTATGCCTGCAATCTAGGAGATTTAAACTTGCCTATCTTTTCATACGTCACTACCAGGGATGCCCAAGCATGTGCTCATAGTAGAAAAGATAATCTCTCCCTTAACCACACAGAGCCCAGATCAACTGTTTAAATACTGTACATGATATTCCCAGAGATCAGGAATTATCCCTATTCTCGTTTTTTCCCATACTCAGGCATTCATGGAGCTCTCACATGTCCCTACATGGGAGCAAGCTGTCATCACTCTTCAGTGCTTTCCACTTGAGCCATTCCAGGACCTTGGACAGCTACCAAGCCAATCATGCACTCTTTAATTAGTAACCATACATATGGACACACCAGGCAGTAGGTGCTAGTTATGTAATAAGCAAATATACTGTATATATGTACATTAAAGAGAGGAAATGTAACAAATTCTGAACTTTTTTGTACTAATACCTAAACAGCTTGATTCTTTTTGACTGCTTTATTAAAGGCAGCATAGGTGCATGGAGTAATATACCTTGTTGAGTAACAAATGTGTCAACCTTTTTTATAAGACCTTACATATCTCAATACAAGAGTGATCGGTTTTGGACCACAAACAAGTAGGTCTGTTTCAGGGATCTGTTTAGCAAATGACTGACAGAATATCCATTACCCTCCTGACCTAACGGTGTGTTCTGAGTCATGCAGCAGATTCCTGCTATCTAAACTATTTTCAGTGGCCAGTAAAAATATTTTTTATGCAGTGCTGTAAACACATGATACTGTCGCCAGGGTTCGAAAGTATCTTTGCTGCAAGCTGGTCAAGGCCACTCCCTTACCCCCCAGGTGCCCAACCTCTCTCCTCTTCATTTGTTTATTTCAGCTACACACACAGAAACAAAATGTACTGCAGAAAGCTCATTGTGGGACTGGCTCCAAGTGGCTGTAATTCTGCATCAAGGTTGGCTTAAAAGAGACTTCTGATCCAGTATTAGGGTACCTCTTAAGTCCTACACTTAAAAAAAAAGAATTTTGAACTAACAAATGCTAGTGTCCAGGCTGCCTAACTATTTTTGAGTTGACCAAACTTGAGATAATGAGTTGTGAATCAGCATTCACTCATTCAGCTCATTATGTCAAGTTTGGTCAACTGAAAATAGTTAGGCAGCCCGGACACTAACTTTTTTTTAGTTGAAAGTGTGTATTTGTACAGTGTGCATAAAGGCACTGAGGTATGTGGTCAGCCTGACTTTGGGAAGATGACGCCCCTGCCATACCCTCCTTGGAAGCATAATGTTGCATCCTGTGTAATCCAAGGGTTAACAAGTGTTTTGAAAGCAGTTTTCTTCATCAGCAGATCTCCATTCGCTCTCTACTGCAGAGCTGGACCCATCACCATGGGCCATAAGTAAAGGCCCTGCTGTAGCAAATAGGCCAGTGAACTTGCCACATTTCAGCTCCGCTTGTGTTTCTTCAATAGCTCACTCAACTTTACAGATGTCAACAATGAACACCATGTGATGAAGGACACCTAGTGTCAATTAAAAAGATTGATCTCATCAGTTTTATTGGCTTGTCAATGTTTTTTTTTTCAACTCGTTTTTCAAAAATTCACATAATGCCCGGACGGGAAAGGGGACTTTTCTTTGTTATCATCCGGCACCAGCACTCAGAAATGGATGGGCGACTGATCTAAGACTAAGGGGCCAGTCAAAACAACAACAATAACAACAAAAAAGTATCGGGCCATAAAGCACGCCAGCCCAGCGGGGAAATGCCAGGTATGCCAGATGGCCAGTCCGTCCCTGCTCTTGCTCCTGATAGGTCTTTGGCCCTGCAACCCTCTCCTAATTCATTAAAGCCAAGGCAAACATGCTTTCCCATTCTCTGACTCCCACATGAGTGTGAGTGCCCCTATTTTAACACCGTTAGCACATAGAGGTGAGAAACCATATCTGACTCTATTATACACTTTTAATTAGTGGACTTGCTATTGTTATTCGTCAGAAAAATTTTGAGCCGCTACTCCTCCTAGAGCTTTCGAGATAGAAACACCGTTCCAACTCTGAAATGTCCGGCCTGACCTCGATCGGTGTGCTTACATTCATCTTTTTGATATCTCTTGTCGTTATCCCTCTTTTAAAAAAAGTGGAGCCCGTTTCCGCCAAGTTTCCGCCAAGAAAATGCAAAAAAAAAAAAAAAAAGTTTGTCCCCCTATTACTCCTAGGGCTTTTGAGATAGAGACACCGTTCTAGACCAAAAACGTCTGGGCTGACCTCGATCAGTTTGCTTACATTCATCTTTTTGATATCTCTTGTCGTTCGCCCGTTATCCCTCTTTTTCCTTTCGTTCTCATTGAAATGCATGGGGTGGGGAGGCTCCTCATTGTTGTGAGCTGTTGGG
>JAGFZM010000329.1:370029-400054 GCA_017657215.1 Limnothrissa miodon | reverse complement strand
GGGGGGGGGGGGTTCTCCATTAGAAAGAATGGGGAAAATGCTTGTGTATGTGTGTGTGTGTATGGGGTTGGTGGGTGTGTGTGTGGCGGGTGGGGGTGGGGGGGTTGTTGGGGGGTGGGGGGGTGGGGCAGTGTTGATGGCAAGTCCACTTTTGCAGTTTCTGCCGAGAAAATGCAGTCTAGTTTAACTTTGTTCTTTCTTCTCTTTTTTGTCATGTAGCTGCATTAGTCATTATTAGATGTTCATTTCTGCTGTAGTTGTTGTAGACAAGTAATCAATCAGTGATTGTTGGTTAGATCCACACTATGCACCACAATATCAACAACCCATTTTCTGCATTAGCATTCACAGAGGCAACATGAATGGAGGTATTGCATATAATGACAGCTTGACCCATATAGAAATGTTCTTTTGGGATTCTACAAATCGTATATATATACTGTATATCTTTACAGTACATGATCTATACATTATTCTATTTGGGGAGGTTATCATACAGTACTGTCTGGTTTCAACAGGACTCATTGATGTCCATATGGGTGTAATGTCAATCTAATACATGGTACATGTAATGATAAAGAGTGCATGATGTGTACACTGGTTGATACATTGACAAGGAGAGAATCATACTAGTGGCAATAAAAAAGACCTACAATAATATCAATACGTATGCACCTGACAGCAGACCTCAGTCATCAGCAATGGAGAGACACATTTAGCTTTAGCATTTGATTCACTGATCTGAAATCAGTGATTGCAGTGCTACTTGAACAATTTTAACAACTTTTAACAATTAACTATGTTCTATGTGCTATGCTTATAGAGAGTGACCTAGAAGTGACCTAACGGTAGCTTAGCAAGCAGACTACCTACAGCATGCAGAGGCAGATTAAAAAAAACATCCGCTGATTTTGCTCTTATCTATCAATCATAGCAGACAATACATTTTAATGTTATATTCTTGCTTGTCAGGCTAGATATGATACTGTCTGATATACAGTAAGCTACTAGTGTCGACAAACACAATGCCAGGTATAAAACTAACAGATTCTCAATGATTAATCAAAGGTTGAAGCTCATTTGGTAGCAATTCATTAAAGCCAGGGCTCCTGATAACGTTGAACCGGATGTAATTTAGTCCATTACTACAATTCAACCATAAAATTGTCTGGGGGAATGGCTTCTTATGCCCTTCTATGGGTTAACGTTTAAGATTTGATGAAAAATGAATTCAGTAATTAAATAATTATTTGAACAAAAACATATTGGTGCTTCATATGCTAATTTATTGTAATATTGATGTCAGAACATTTCAGTAAGAGATATCAGCACAAATAATGATCAGTGACAGAGCTGACTAACATGTCTTCAGTCTGTCAGTCTGTCATAAAGTTTTCATTCCCACTCACAAAAATGTCTAAGATTCATAATTAATTAAATGCAACTAAACATTTATTTATTAATATCCTCTATGAAAAAAATACTTCACATTTCTTGGGAAAACATGTCAAAAAGGATACAGTTTCATTTTCTTTGGACAAATGAAGCACATACAGTCCTGGATTTTAGCCCACGTGAGGCCAAGTTCTTTTAGTCCGGTCTCTTTTCCCCTCGCTCACTCTCTCTTTCAGTTTCTCACTATCCATATTTATACCTGAAGGTTCAGTAGTGATTCTGGTAGAAAGAATGACAAGCAGGATACTGATTGTTCACAGCTGCGCCCAGGTGTCATTTATTTAATTCATTTGTTAGACATGCAGTAGCCTCTGCCTTAGTGTCACTGAAATTATGCGTGTGTGTTTGTGTAAAAAAACTGTTTGTTATTTATATGTTATTGTCAAGGTGGTAATTGTTTGTTTTCCATTTTCAGAGTCTGTGTATCATAATAAATAGCCTGGATTTGGACCTAAGAAAATAAAGAGTTGGTGGGTCATGAGGAGACGTTATTCTAATGTTATAAACAGAGCTGTGTGTTTACTTAACCATCTGAACCACTTCCACATGTTTTTGTTTCTGTTACATCTGTTTCTTCATTTACTTTGACTCTGTTTGTGTGCCTTACTGTATGTGATCAGTCATGCATTACAAACTTGCCCATTGGTCTCTAGCTTAAACCCGCCTGGTAGAGAATGGGATGTGGATAATGGTAGCTTTGCCCTTCAGCACTGGTATTATGCTATACCAAGAGTATTCCTACCTCTCGAACCAGGCTAAAGCTTTTGCTTAATGCAGACTTCTCCCATTAATTTGAAGTCAGTTGCGTTAGTGTGTTATATCTATCTGATGTTCTCTGCTCAGTGGAGCAAAAGTGATCTGTTCTGTTTTGATTAAATGTTGTTGTCTTGTTCCTAATTTAATTTTTCAATTTCGCTTTACAGGATAATTGGATGTTGTTTAGCATCTTTATGCATGTGAACAGCATTGCTACTATTCTCATGATACTTAAGTTTGTTATGGACATTATTTAACCTGCTTTACATTTCATAACTGGCTTGTTCAATAAAATAAATAAAAATCAAGCTGGGAGCATACACTTGAATGTTTGTTGTCATGTTTTTTTTCCAAAAGCAGCTCTCAAACAACAGAAAAAAATGTTCATGTACTAGCTCATTAAAAGTGAAAAAGTCCATTAAGCTGTACCCTCTGATTAAAACTACTTCTGATGAGGTAAACAGGACAGTAACTGTGACAGTAGGATGCATTTCTTTTGTTTACTCTTTAAATGACACTTTTAATAATGTTGAGGAAAAATACTCCTGTGGTTCAGGGAAAGCACACTTCAAAAAAGAAATGTATGGGTAACATAGAAAAAGATTTGTTTGTGCAACCTGTTCGATAAACAAACAATATGTCATTGGTCAACGGGAACACTGGGCATTCACCTCATGTCAACTTCACCGTGAATTAGCATACGTGTTGTGTATACTCTCGAAGGGAAATTGAAACAATCTCTAGAGTAATCTTCAACAAATGGGCATTTGAGCTTTTCCCGAATCCTTTAACGGTGCCTGCTAATTCCATGCCAAAACTATCAGTGGATTCCTTCTTTCTAATCTCCCATAATGCCTTATTCGATTATTGTCAATGCCCTCCATCCCAGCTCCTCCGTCCCTTAAAACACTTTAGTTTTTCAACAGAGCGAGTCGGATGGAGCGCAACCACAGCGTGCAAATCGACCAGGACTCACGCAAAAGCTTGGGTGCGCACTATACGCGCTCTGATATCTCTGTTATCAGTGTTTGAATTATGGAATATGCAAATAACAACAGTTGACCGTGGCTTTTTGTGTTTTGAATGTGCACAAGGCATGGCTTTCTTTTTAACTTGCTTTTTCCTGTCCTGGTAAGTACAAGCTTGAATAAGGTTTGTTTTAGCATACTTTGCCCGAATTTTGATGGTTCAGAAGTTTCATTTATTACAACTTAACGACTTTTAGCTCGTATTATGAAATCGACTCGTGTGTTTTACAGTGTTGGGCATGTTTGGGCATCTCAGCTACCGGAGACAAGCATCTATTTGGAAAATATAACTCGAATTTTGGATAAATTACTAGAAGGATACGACAACAGGCTGCGACCCGGATTTGGAGGTAGGCTACCACAAACAATATGTTTTAAGCAGATCCGGTAAACGATAACCATATGTTGGAGTAAAAGTGCTAGGCAACACGTTTTGTACACAACGAAGTTACTTTCACAGATATGGTGTAGGCTTTAAACACTTGTCTCATGAAGTCACTGTATTATTGGATGACGTATATGAAATAAACACTTAATCACTTCTTTCAAGCAATTGCCTTGAATGAAATTTAGTTTTAAACCTTAGAGCTAAACTCTTGGACACAAGTAAATTTTAATGTATTTTGGGATTGTCTGGTTTCTGGATAGAAGTGATTTATCATGATTATGTATCATTTAGAAGTGATTTATCACGATTAACATAAACTGAAATTGTGCCTTGCTGTAAGACTGACAATGTTTATACATATACCTCTTGTAAGCACTGTTATTGCCTTGTAGTTTTGATTTGTTTACCGGCTTGTGTTGCTGAAGTGTACGATAACAGCATTATCTTTATAGGTCCCGTGACAGAGGTCAAAACAGACATCTTTGTCACCAGCTTTGGTCCTGTGTCAGATGTCGAAATGGTATGTAGGGAGATGCTTGTCTCTGGCATTCATCAGCAGCCATGGCAATTCTCATTTGCAATCCTTCTATGTAGAATCAGTGGGTAAACCATACCTGCTCAGTCTAATGGGTTATGTGTTCTTCGATTTGATTGGGCACGTTAATTGCTTGGTACTGCTGGTTGTAGTGTGTGGGTTCTGGTGTGTCCACTGCCCCCCAGCCATGCTGGAATGAGCTTCATGGCTTCATTATTCTGGCATTTGGGCAGGATGTCATTAGAACAGCTTAGAGATTTTAATCTGGTTGACAATCCCTGTCAGTGAGGGTCCAGGCTGAGCATGTTATTTCCCTTACACACTATACTGTTTTTCACAGATCTAAATCTATCTCAGACACCATGTGATATATTGTGGCAATCTGATAGGCAGTATAGATAAGACTCTCTTAGTCCGTTAAACCATGCCATGGCTAGTGCTTTCCGGATTTGAAAATGAAACATTTATGATTATGTATGTCATCGTTACTGTAATCTAAATGTGTGGTCTCATCCCTCTAAAGCTCTGAATGGGATGCACATGATGCAAATCAGGAAAACTACAGATTCATTGAAATTTGACCATTTCCCCAGAATTTAAATGTTTTATTTGTCATGTTTCATGGAAACAAAAACTTCTTGTATGCATTCAGGAATACACAATGGATGTATTTTTCCGACAAACATGGATTGATGAGAGGCTCAAATTTGACGGCCCCATCGAGATCCTGCGTCTCAACAACCTCATGGTCAGTAAAATCTGGACGCCGGACACATTCTTCCGGAATGGCAAGAGGTCCATCTCCCACAACATGACCACTCCCAACAAGCTGTTCCGCATCATGCAGAACGGAACTATCCTCTACACCATGAGGTACACACTGCCTTACTGCATTCCAAGTCACGCAACAGAAATATGCAGGAAAAAACCAAAGCCGCTATAGAAAATGTGATATCTTTTAACAGTGTTTATTTCATTGTAATCCAGAAAGGGATTACTTTCATGTTGTTTGCTGAGCGTTCATGTTATTTGCTCAGTGTAACAATCACACCAGTGATATCTATCTACAGTAGTAATCCGGTTTTCTTTTTGAAAGGTTAACTATTAATGCGGAATGTCCAATGAGGCTGATAAACTTTCCGATGGACGGACATTCTTGCCCACTGAAGTTTGGCAGTTGTAAGTTGTAACACAGGCTAACACAAGACTTGACCAAGTAGTTGGGCAGCAATGTGCTGATAGTGATTGGACTTCACTTGTGTCTTTGACAGATGCCTATCCTATGAGTGAAATAGTATACACGTGGAAAAAGGGCCCGCTGTTTTCAGTTGAAGTACCACAGGAGTCTTCGAGTCTGCTGCAATACGATCTCATTGGCCAGACTGTTTCCAGTGAGCGGTTAAAATCCAACACAGGCACGTACAGTATCCCCAACAAAAACAAAAATAAATAAATAAATACATAAATAAATAAATAGCACCTGCTGCTTGTGCATGTAGGGGACCTATGAGGTTGCATGTTTTGTATGTCATGTATGGATGTAATTTTTGAATCTAAATGTACACATGATAACAGTGCCTTTGAAGTGGGTATATGGTGTTATGCCCTTTTGAAGTGGGTATATTTTTGTGTTATTGTCAGACCTCTGACATATGTCATTCCTCTAAACTGTGTGTGTGTGTGTGTGTGTGTGTGTGTGTGTGTGTAGAACATGTACATAATGCAGTACACCGGCTTTTACTGTGTTAATGATACAAGCGGCTGCATATTTTTAGCCTCTGCAGCTTTGTGGGTAAAATTGTTTAGTTTTTTTGATTTCCTTTTTTTATGAACAGGTGAATATGTGGTTATGACAGTCCATTTCCACTTACAACGGAAGATGGGCTTTTTCCTGATCCAAACCTACATTCCGTGCATAATGACCGTCATTCTGGCCCAGGTGTCCTTCTGGATCAATAAAGAGTCGGTACCAGCACGGACGGTCTTTGGTAAGCCATTTTATTTATTCCTTTGTTCCTTTTCCATATTTTAGATTTTTTATTGTGTTCCTCACAACATTAACATACACAATACACGTTTCATTGCCTAGCATTAGGAGCAGAGGTTCTCAAACTGGGTCTATAACACGCAGCCATGGAAGTCTGTTCAAATCCTTGGGATTTTTTTTTTTTTAATAGCTCAGTGAGGAGACTGTGGTCCCCTGGCATAGAGAAAGCATTAGATACGACTCCAGTCTCTCTCCTTTTGAAATCCCTCTGTGTGGAGCCCTGTTGGATCCTCTAGAGAAGATAAGATTTTTTTGCTGGCTGACTTCATTGTCATTGTCATAGTGCCATTATCCCATTCACACTCACTCGTGGTAATTTCTCGTCACCTGCTGACTTGGTTAAAAGCTTGCAGACTAATGAGGACGCATTGCCCATTACTGGTCCAACGACCTGTGCCGTGTGGGAGTGAAATGACTATTCACAGTGCTTTGATCCTGATGTGCGGCTCATATCAGAACAGGAAAGAACATTTATATGGGCCCTTATTAGGCAGCCTTGGGGAATACCCAATTCTGATTGGTCAATTTAGCCACTTAAGTGGTTAATTATGTCTGAATTCCAACCACGAGCCGGTATAATTTACAGTGCTGCTTTGTGGAGGCTGAGTACCAATTGGTAGATATCCTGTGGCAAATGATCAATGTCTTTGTTAAGTAGCCATAACCGTAACGAGGATAATATGTGCCATGGCAGTTATTACAGCAAAACAAACCACCTGAGTTGGTTTGTAAACCTCTTTTAAAACCCCTGCTTTGTGTCCTGTGGTGGGAGGCTGTTAGCCATAGCTGCAGATGGAGTGTGTGCTTGGACCTTTTTTAATGTTTCAAACACCACAGGTTAAAAACGACCACTGTAATTCAGTGTAGTTACCTACCTTTCTTACCTAAGAAGCTGAAAGCTCAAAAACCTAACTGAAATTCATTTGATTTTTTTTCTGTAAATGTTCACTACTAGTCCTTTATGGAGTGCTTGAAAGTACCTTGGAGTCCTTTTGTAGATGATTTCCATTTTGTCTATAGAGGTATGTCAGCAATTCTACAAAATATTGCCGTTTTGGAAGATACTAATCTTTGAACAGGAAACAGAAGATGTGTCTCTCCAGATCTGCATGTGTGCACAAAATGGATTAACCTCTGGGTTCTTCTTGCCACTGTTTCTTCCGTTTGAAAGAAAACAAACGAGTCGAATAGATAAGCAAACCTTGATTACAGTGCATTCACTTCAAACATTTATACTTCCTCCAGAGGGATGAGGATGTCTTCATGCTCTCCTAAAGCACTTTACTATGTGCTGTTTGTACAGAAGCAATTGGAGACGCATGGCCACCAGAGCATTTTCAACTTTTGATATGTTGTTTTGGCGACCAAGCAGCTGCGTTGTACAGCAAGAACCAGAAAAAAAATGGAAATACAGATGGAGTGTAAAAGTGATGGAATGTGTGGTAGAATGTAAGAAAGAAAAAAGAATGAAAGACAGAAAGAAAGAGTGTCAGTGGTTGTGTTTTATGCAGAGGCATGGGTAGGGCTGGTGGCTGGCTGGCTGGCTGGATAACTGACTGACTGCCTCTCTTAAGAGCTCAAAAGTCCCCAAGCGCCTTGCTGAGAGTGTTCACTGAGCAAGCTTCATTTGACTCACGCTTTTTACATGGAGAAGTATACAAATGCCTGAAGGGCTTTTTATTCATCTCTCTCTCTGTCTCTCTCTTTCTTCCTCTCTCTCTCTCTCTCTCTCTCTCTCTCTCTCTCTTGCTCTCTCTCTCTCTTTCTCCATCCCTCTCTCCCTCTCTTTCATTCCTCCCTCCCTCACTTGCACTTCCTGTAGATTTGATTCCAATTCATTCCTTAGTTTTATGAAAACCAATCTATACAAGCTATACAACAGACTTCACATAAATAAACATCTATCATGTCTTTTCCAATGAAATGTTGCTTTTTAACACTAGTCCTAACCACAGATGTAGTGTACAGAACAGACTGCTGACTCCTAAATGAAAGTAAAAGAGTTTCTGTGATGACATTTTGTGAACAGCTAGATTAAGTTACAAAAACCACATGAAATAAAATCAATATCAAATGGAAAAGTATTATGGTCTGATCTTGATAAAGACATTATGGATAGAACTGGTACGGGATTTCCCATGGGTTGAGCCCACTGGCAATCAGATTTATGCTAATGCACCATTAAAGAATGGACCTGCGCCCTGACTACTCCATTCTGATTGCAGTGAAGGGTCAGTGCACCCCTGCATATCTGTGATGGATCACCTCGGACTGTGAGCATTTGATGAAATGCAAATAGCTAGGAGCAGATCTTGTCGGTGGAGATGCCTTGGGTGCATGAAAAGTGTGTGTGAATTGCGTAACAATGAACTAGATTTTGGAGTGAATGGGCGCAGCTTTATAGATACAGATGTTTATTTTGTTCTAAATCCTTATAATCCTGAACCACATGGTTGGCCTTGACATTGTTGATGGTCTGAATCTAACTGCTTTTTACTCAGCGTTGACGTGTTTGAACAGACACTTTAATGTGCTTCATTTGGCATTTGGACAATGCTATGAACTCACATTATGTCTGTTTTGAATCTAGCTGTGAAATGTGATATTCTGAGTGTTTTGTTTTCAGTTAGAAGTTAAATAGGATATTGTATGGTCAAATCATGCTTTTTTTCTGTCATCAAATCAGTGATATGTTCAGTCTCCCTTTTCACTTCAACATGTTGATGTCTATCACACAGCTTTTGGCAGTGTACTTGTAGTTGCAGTTGTGATCACTTGTATGTTGACGGACTGAACCGTATCTCAAAGTTAGACTTTGAGACTTGAGACCTCGGCCTGTCACACGGACTGCAGGTAATTTAATAGTTGCCTCTCACTCTCACTCTCACTGGGACACAAGGACACTCAGTGGAGGAATGAAATGATAGTTGTCACTGAAGCCAAGCTTTTCTGTGTGCTAACTGAACTGCACCAAATGTCAAACAGAATTAGAGATAAAGTCTGATGTGCTATAGCGATACAAACAAATAATAGACACAGCAAAAACAAAGAGCTTTAGTACAATAACTATGCTTTTTTCTCTGGTCATTGGGATCACTCTAAATTACAGGATCCTGCTACTAACTGGTTAGTGAGATGTAACTCTGTTAGTGAGTTAGTTACAGTAATATACAAATCTATTCCCTTTGGTCAGTCTACTACTATCACGTTGTCATCTCAGTGTTCATTGCTTTGTAGTAAAACTTTCCTGCAGATTATATTGTGTTTGGACACTGCCCAAGCATTATGTCATTGTCCCATATCTCAGTGCACTGATCCCAGATCTGTGCTACATCAGGCGGAACTTAAGCCGTCAGCTTTGCCAGGGCAGGATGTAAGACTACTGTACTGTTCTTAAAAGTCCCTCAGACAAGCTGTTTTGTGTGTTTGAAGTGATGGGGAAAATATCAATAAGCGGAAAAAACATTCAGCGAGGCAACCGGTTAGCAGATCCTCATTTGCAAACTGGCGCCTGTTGTGGACATGCTTCCAGGCCTGAATCATTATAAACCTGCAACACTTCTTTTTGTGTTATGGATGTCTGATGCATCAGCAATTTGTACAGTGTTCGTTTAACATAGTAACATGTGACTAAACACAAGGGACTGCTAATCCAGAATACTGTCTGTGCATCACCCAGTCTTGAAGAGTCTTAAGGCATGATGTCAAATCTACCAAACCAAAAACTGATTGATTTGAATTCTGTTGCACCAACTGGGACTAGAGACGTTTTAAAAAATATATATTTCATATATTTATGTGTCAATCTTGCAGTAAATAATATTAAATAACTACTCAATTTTGTTTTTTATTGAGCCGGGGATTCCTTGAATGTTGTGTTAGACCTATCAATGTCTTTCTGAGCATTAGTTCTGCTGCTAGTTTTGATTTACCAGTCCTCGACTGAAGGGGGAATCATCTTGGGCCGCATGGAATGCCTGAATAGTCGGTCATCATTTATCCCGCAGCCATTTGCCTGCATGCGAGTCCATGTATGTTCTGGACTAAATGGCCTATTGAACGGCACTGACAGGAGACGCTGGATGGGTGGGTCTCTCAACGGCCCATTACAGGGCAAGTGCCACTCACACACACACACACACACATACACACACACATGCTCATCCCCCATCCTGTGCTGATCCTTTCTTTTCCAATGATAATGGACTTCCGCCCTGAAGGCACCGTTAGACCACAGGACCAACTGTGGGAGAATAAGACACAGTCCCTGACTTCTTTTCTCTCTTTCCATCTAGTTCTGTCTTTTCTTTGCTCATCTCTCCTCTCTCTCTCTCTCTCTCTCTCTCTCTGACTCCCACTTATTTCTTCTCTCATCTGCCTTCCCCTCCTCTGTTCACCTCTCTCTCTCTCTGTCACTCCCTTTCTCTCCCCCTTTCTCTTTCTCTCTCTCCTGAAGACTAACAGCCTCTGTTTCGTGTCACCCAGGCATCACCACGGTGCTCACCATGACGACGCTGAGCATCAGCGCCCGCCACTCCCTGCCCAAGGTGTCCTACGCCACAGCCATGGACTGGTTCATCGCCGTCTGCTTCGCCTTCGTGTTCTCGGCGCTCATCGAGTTTGCGGCCGTGAACTACTTCTCCACGCTGCAGGCCAACAGGGAGATGCGCAAGGCGGCCGCGCTGAGGGCGGCAGCCCAGGAGGCCATGGGAGGAAGCACCTCCACAGACGGCCAAATGCTCTCGGTAAGCTTACGTGACCTCCTGTCCCCAAAACAACACCCTTACCGCTCCCAGTAAAATTTAGCCGCTTCTTAGAACGTGAGTACCCCACCCACACACACACACACACCCTCTCACTCACACACTCCATCTTGCCTGTAATCTTGACCCATTGTAATGCTGTGCTATGTTGTTCCAGCATGACCCAAAGCACTAATCTTTGGCCTGTTCCTCTGACACAAGCTCCCTCTTATAATCTTTGGTTTGTTATTTTATTGTGACCCCAATTCCCAAATCTCTCTCTTTCTCTCTCTCTTTTTATCTTTTTCTATCTCCCTGTCTCCCCATCTCTCTCTCTCTCTCTCTCTTTTCTTGCTTTCAGCTCCATTTATTTCACTTTCTCTCTCTACACATTTCATTCTCTTGCATTTCTTTCCTTCTCACTCTCTTTCTCTGTCCTCTCCCCTTCAAATGATCATCCCTCTCCTACACTCTTTCTTCTTTCCACTACCCCTCATGTCTTCTTTTTCTTTCCTTTCCTTCCTTTGTGGCCCTGCTTCCACTCCATCCCCCCTCCATCCCCCCTGACTTTCTTGATACACACGGCCCAGAAATGAAGAGACAGCCAGTGGTTTCCCGAGCACCACCACCACCACCAACTGCCACCGCTGCCTCTGCTGCAGCAGAGATTATGTAAGGGGATAGATTAAGCAAATATCCCGGCAAATCATTGCAGGCTCACAAGGAGCTTTCGTTCTCGGAGGAGATGACAGGCCTCTGGCTGCAGCTCTAGTAACTCTAGTAGTGATGAAGTAATAGGCAAAAGGGGGGGGGGGGGTAAAGAAGGGATATCTCTCTAAGGGACATGGGGGAATGAAAGATACTTCAAGGAGAGAGGAGCTTCCTTGAAACAGAATAATCTTTTTTTTCTTTTTTTTAATGGCTATGCGGTGATGGCTAATATGTCAAATGGAAGATTCATACTAATCTTAGGCATGAGTAAATGTCATTTGATGAATAAGGACATTGTCTTCAATGCATTCAGCATTGATAATATGAAATATTGACTAAAAATCTTTCAGATTCAGATCTATGAAGTGATAGTGCTGAAGCCAGCCGGTGCTCTTGCTGCTCAGTTTGGGCAGGCACATATGAAAGTGTGCCATCGGCCCTGGGCTCATGCCCGCGCAAGCCAGCGCCTGCCGTCCTAGTAAAAATAGCTCCGGTTTAAGCGCTGGGCAAGCCACATGCTCCCTCCATGTTTCCCCAGCATGAGGGGGGAGGCCTGGGCCGCTGCAGCTGCCTCTCCTGGAGCTGAACTGCTCCTCCATGGGCCAGGCTCAAGAGGGAAGTGGGGAGGAGGGACTGGGCCCAGCAGGACCCCCGACGCAGGCACTCCACCGTCTTAGTCCTCACATGGCCACCATTTACACATACAGTACAGTACATGCTTGCATACATGCTGCGTGTATGGCAATTTGTAGTCTTTGAAGCATTTTATGTATCTCATGTTGAGGCTACGGAAATAACATATGAGCATGTGCGAGCAAAGATGAGCAATGTCTAAGACTGAGATCAAATACGATGCATTCATATGTGTGCACGACAGACCTTCTTTTTGACCATATTAAGAATGAATCATCACAAGTGAACAAACAAATCTGTTCATAATAAATGGCCAGATTTTCCGTGACAGCAGGCCAGACTGTGAATAGGGCTTTATAGTACTATCACAGAATAGTGTACCATAGTAAGCATGGTTATGATGCCGACAAAAATACCACCTTATGTTGATCATACAGTATACTGTAAGGAAATTGCGAAAAAGACATGAAAATATCTAGTAATAATATCATAAGTGGATAAAGTCCTATCTAAGTTATGTCTACATTATGTCTAATTCAGTTCAGTTATACAGAGTCATTTAGACTAGAATTGTCTGTGGTGTGTAACAGACATTAACAAGGAGCACCTAAGTGCAACAAGCAGCCCTTTGTGGCTTTTAGTCATTTCAAAAAAGCCGGTACCATAAGTGATAAACTACAATGTGTCTATGGGTTTGGCTGAGCATCAAAAAAAATTCCAAAGTTTTGTCCCACAGTTACTTATGTTAGTCAAACCATGTCTAAAGTGTAGTAGCAGCCAAACATGATGAAGTCAGGGAGTTAGATTGATCATGGAGGTACTACTCAGCTAAATTTAATTGTTTCTATACAGCACCATTTACAATAGTATTGTTTCATGGCTCTTCACAGCACAGAGCACACGTGAGTAACAGTGCCAAGGAAATACTCAGTATGTGTTTTTTTGTAGTAGTCTAGTAAGAAACCTAGGGCAGATCATGGGGCTCAAGAGGCTAACTCATCTGACTAGCTTCATGTAGAAAAATCAAAATGAGCAATTCATGTATTTATCTATACATTCATATATAGAAGCCTGACATGTTGATAAAGCCAAGGAGTTGAAAAATGTGCAGTCCACTCTGACAAGTGCCTTCATGAGAAGGGGTCACAGGGTGTCTATGGAGAGTCGTCCTTGGCATGAGCCTCCCCTGAAGTTGGGCAGGATAGAATCGGTGACAGGGATGTCAAGCAGAGATACTCTGGATGGCGCAATGATGACTCAGCCGAAATGCCGAGGTGTTTATGGGCACAGCAAGCAAATGACCAAGGCCAGTCTAGGTGAATCACTTGCACATGTGGGTCATGTGTGTATGTAAAGAAGGAAAGAGAAAGAGTTGAACGACATGACAAATGAAAGGTCTGTGGCAGCACTAGGCTCTAGCAGCATGGTTAAGGTTTAGTGCATAACTGATTTACGGTAGGTAGTAAGTTAGTAACTGGTACGTAACAGCCCTTCCCAAAATACCCATGAATGTTACCTTAGTTGGTAATCAGTTGGTAATCAGTTGGTAACTCACTGTATGAGACTACGATGTCTATGTAATTACCAACAGTTGACAAAAGCTAAAAAGTTAATGTTTTTTTTTTCTTTTTTCTGTCTGTCTGTCACAGCCTCACTTGGACCCCGCCGGTGTCCTAAAGAAGCGGATGAATTTGGGGGGTCGCCTGGAGCCTCCGGGCCAGAAGTTCGGCCCACAGCTACACAACTATCGGCCGCAAGGTTCGGCCACGCCAGCCAACAACATGCTGGGAGGCACCAGCATTATCGACAAGTACTCACGCATTCTCTTCCCGCTTTCGTTTGGCGCCTTCAACCTGGTCTACTGGATCGTCTATCTCACCAAAGACACCATGGAGTCTAGGTAAGATGATTCGTGAGGTACACATGCATCATATCTCATCATACCTTCTCAACTTTCTTTACCATGCTTTCTATCATGCAGAGTAGAACATACATAATATTATTATCACATAATGAAAGTCTGAAGATCAGTGGTTGGCCATTTTATTGTGGGAAATTTGGTTTCTTGTAGTCTGGATTCTTCTCATTGTTCACTCTCTTTGACCATATATGGGGTGCTAGGGCTATTTAAATGACTAGGGCAGGTTTTATGTTCTGATTGACAGATGAGCTAACAGTGGCTGAACTCATTATATTCCTCTGACTAATTTCTTTAAAGTGGGAATGTTGTTGATCTATCACATGTAGAGAGAAGATTTAACGTGTGGAGGTCACATGCCTGTAGGCAAACAAGTGGGAGGGAACACTGACAATGGACAATGGCTGTGAGGTGCAAGACATCATGTTGTACCCTATAGGATAGCACTGCTTAAAAAGCTGTTTAAGGCAATTATCACATGTGTAATGTTTGTTATACTGGTTGTAGATCGATCTTATAGCGTGTAAATTGCAGAGGCAAGTGTGTTATTTCTGGACTCGTATATGAGCCTAAATATGGCAAATGGCATATGTTTTATATGCAGTTCATTGGGGAATGGCATAACACAGAAAGCCTCCAGAAAGGCGTGAATGCATCAGATTTAGTGTGAAAAGGAGACTGGTTTTTGGGCCTTTTTCTAAAGAGAGAAAAATGTGCCCTGATAAAAAGATCCAATTTATGAAATAAGCAGCGCTATATGAGCTGTAGCCATAGCTCCTTTGCTTACTGTGCACTTGCCTATTTTATTTATAGGGAGACAAATATCATATATCATGTAATTATTACACAGTCAAAGTCTGAACCGTGCAATAGGTGATTGAGATTGAGGCCATTCTCTCTTTTGTTAAATGCTGCTCCGTAAGGCTTTTTGTTCTTCCCATGAGGGCTTATTAAACTGACAAATTGTTGGCGGCGGCAGCCAGTTCCGGTTATGTACTTTGCCGATAAACGCTGTAAACCGCACCGTGTAATGCCCCCGATGCAGCATAAAGTTTGTGTCACACCCCTCAGAACGACATGAAGCTATCAGATTTAGGGCAGTAAAGGGACTTAGGGGGGGCTCTGAGGGCTTTCACCAAAATGAACAAAATGGACCACAACAGCCCCGGCCGAAGTGTGACAGGAGAGCCGCAGTGCATCCCGGTGTGATGCGGGCGACCGAGGGTTGCGCCACCGCAGCGTGACAAAGTGCTACGGCTCCCATGCTACCATCGTGCTGCGCCATGCTGCCAGACGTGTTAGGCAGCAATGGGGCCCAGCTCCTAGCCAAAAGACTCTCGTGGCCTCCGGAAGAAGAATATGCTGGAGACTCTTAAGGAGGTCATGAATTATGTATGAGGATGTCGTGCATAGTCTGTTTTTTTTTCCACCGTCCTAATTAACAGTTCTGTGTGGCTCGGTGAAAGCCACCCAAGTTGAGAGGTAGCTGAACGAACGCAATGCGCTCAATGTATTTTTAATTAGGAGGCTGTTGCCTCCAGGTCTCAGACCCCTCTCTGTTTCAGAAAGTAGAGTATGTGGGGAAAGTGTACTTGTGTCACAACCAATAAGCAGGGCTCTGAGTGTACACTGTTTTTATTCTCTCTCTTTCTTTCTCTCTCTCCCTCTCTCTCTCTCTCTCTCTCTCTCTTACTCTCTCTCTCTCTCTTTCTCTCTCTCCCTTTCTCACTCTCCCTTTCTCACTCTCTCTCTCAAATCCTCTCTATATATCTTTTCACTTTTCACTTGCTCTCCTGTCTTGCATATTTCTTTGCTGCATCTTTATATGATGCTAATACACACACACACACACACACACACACACACACACACACACACAGACACACACTTACACTAGTTCCTTGTTTTATCTCCTGTTTTGTTTTCCTTCTCTGGACAAATAGTCTGTGTGGGTTAACAATACATTACATCCAATTACTCTGCGAGCAGGTAGCGAAGCCTTGTTAGCTCTTGCAAAGACACCATTATTTTCCACTTACTCTTCCCTACCACTTCACCACTGGAAGCGCCTGCTTATTTAGTCCCAGTCTCCACTAACACTGTGAGCAAGTCTGATAAATACAAATACAAAGTGTGATGCTCAGCTTGTGGTTTGCAGTTACATGGCTGCAATTTCCTTTCTATAGAGAACCGTAACAGTGTTTGCACATGTAAATGGATGCATGAGACTCCCACACATGAAGATGTTTAAGCAAAGTATGATCTGGAGCCCAGTAGAAGTATAGAGTGTAGTCGCTGTAGTATGGTGTGGCTGAAAAGGGGAATTCTTTGCATGCTGGCAGCCTCTTTTTACTGTTTGCCTCGATCACTGAAGCAATTTACTAGACTTAATCAGATTAATCAGATAATCTTTACTTTCTCTCTCAGAAGTTTATTGCATAATATTTTGAGATGTCAGATACAGTGCTGAGATCCTCGTGCTTGAGAAGTTAACATTTCCCAAATCTTTTGTCACACAGTTAAAGTAACTGAGAATGTTACCTGCTATAGCACAATAGCACTGTATACCTTTTAGTGTTAACCCTGAGCTCCTCATAGACATTTACATTTGTGTCCCTGAAACCCAGGTGTTCCCAAACTTTTAGCAACCACATACCCCCAAGACACTCTATATGCTATAACAATTCATATTTTGTTGCATAAACACCCTTTTAGCTTACATGTTATATAATAATATAAACCAAACTGCATTGTATTAGGGACTGGGGAATGTCATGCATGTGCATGTGAGAGATGGGAATCCAATCACACTTTTTAAAGGTGTTTTAAGGAATAACATTCCACAAACAAACATAAAACTGGGTTAAAGGTGCTCTAAGCGATGTGACACGTTTTTAGGACAAAAAAATGTGTTGTTACATACAGCAAACATCTCCTCACAATCTGCAAGCTGCCTGTCCCCTGAACACACTGTAAAAAATCGCGGTCTCTGTAGACAGCCCAGGCTCCACAAATGGCAACATAACACAGTGGGCAAACCTAGCATAACAAATGAAAACGAAACATAACAGTGTTCCAGCCAATAAACGACAAGGCTCATGAGTCTTTCGGGAGGCATGGGAGGGAGGGGGAGCAGTAAGCTATAACTTATAATGCTTGAACCCTCTCTGGAGCTATCCTCCGTTTTGTTTGACAATACTTGAGACCCCTGTCAGACAATGCCAGCTAGAAGCCCATTATTCTCATCCCACTGCGTCGTGCCTCGCCGTGACATTTCATCTCTGATTTCTATTCATTTGTTCGTTTTATTTCTTTGTTTCTCTGGAAAGCACTCCGAAACAAAAGGATCCCACTGCAGAGGTCACGTGCCACGCACCACACTTCTAACTTCCTCCTCGAAAGAAATTGCGGAGAAAAGAAATGCTAGACAGTTGTGTCTCTGGACAGCTACTTTGAATGAGATGCTAATCTTGTGGGGAGAAAAAGAGGTGCAGCCATTCTAACCAAAAGCTTTTTACTTTTTTTTCAAGGATTGGTCATACTATGAGAGGACCGCTGTTTTGTAGTCTCTGCGTTTGTGCGTCTCAAGAGCCCTACCTGAGGGCGATAAGCTTTCTCTTTATGGCCCGCTTGCCTGTCAGGCTTGAGAAACCGCATGCTCGTAAATCAAAAGCACTAAATGTCATTGCCAGCAGTATATTCATATTTTTTTCTTTCCTCTCCGCTGCAGACCTTTGGCATAACGACAGTGTAATGATCATTCAGTTACTGCCTCTGAAACCAAATATGTGGCTGGGCCTTATGAGTGAAGTTCCAATCCATCATCCCAGGCACATCCATGTTGACTCATTATATAGAGAGCCAGCAATCATCTGATATGCATGCATCTGCAAACATGTGTGCGTATGTGTATCAGATGAGGTGTGTGTGTGTGTGTGCGTGCACGCTTAGGTATGATCAAGTTTTCTGGAGCGGGCGTGCATGTTAATGCGTGCCTTTTATGGGGTAGTCATTTGAGCATATATCAAGTGGCGGCAGATTATTTGCTGCACGCTCTGGTCCGTACACACCAAGTGTGTTTACTGCTATGTGTTTACCCCTCCTAGGTGTAATTATGACAGGACACAAGCAGTCTGCCAGCACATTATTTTATTAGTCATCAATCTCCAAGCCTTTCCTCACAGCCACACAGTTTAATCATCAATACAGCTCTTAATCTGACCGCATGCACACCCGAGACACTAATACACATGGCTGTCCATGTGAAAAAGCTTTCATTGAGATGCCTGTAAGAGACTGCTATGTTGTTTTTGTCAATGCCCATTTATTCACTGAAGTAACTCCTAATAATAGAGGTAGAATATTGAAAAGACATTTCAAAGTCACTCTTTTATAGTGTAAGAATAACAGAAGCATGGGTGGTGGTGGTGGTGGTGGGGGGGGGGGTAAGTGATGGAAAGTACTGGAACAAGAGATACAGTAGGGTTTGTTTTTGTACTTGACTGTGGTAAATAGCTCTGTAACCCTCCCTAAAGTAATCCCCTGGATGGGCCGACACCTTGGCAAAGTCGGGGGTGTGAAATGGCTGGCAGGGCTCTGGCGGGCCCCGAGTAATGAAAGAGTGCTTTCGCACAGCTAGCCCAGGCAAGCTGTGAAGCAGAGACTGATTGAAATAAGTAGGGCCCTCCTTGCCTTGTGCTCAGACGCTGCTGCAGGTGGAACAGGAGAAGGAAGAGAAAGTGAATCAGCAGCCGCAAAATACACAGCAGTGTTAATACAGACTGTACAGCGGGATTTCTGTTCCTTTAGAAAGCACACACACACACACACACACACACACACACACACACACACACAGGCACACTCCGACACAAACAAACACATCTACATTTATGCAACCATAGGTACACACACACACACACACGTAGACACACACACACACACATACACACACAGGCACACACAGACTGTGCATCACTGCATTTTTCTTTCCTATTTTCATGCTTCTCTTTCTTTTCCAGGGACACTGTGTGAGTGGCCGCTGCCTTTGTGCCTCATTCAAGCATGGCCCACTCTGAGGAATGAATGGATGAAAACTCTGTCAGTGCGAAGGTGAAGAAGAAAAGGACAGAAGAGATGAAATGAGAAGAGAGAAGAGAAGAAGACAAAAGAGAGGAGAAGAGATCTCTGGAGCTATGCAGCGGAATCTGTCCATGGTGTTTCTTTTCTGTTTTTTTTTTTTTATTCCAATGTTCTTCATCCCTGCTTGCCTGGGTGTTATGTAAGGATGAAGTCAAGTGCTTGCTTGGTTGGACAGCTACCCCATCCCCGTAGCTCCTGTTGACGTGTGACCTGAGGGCTTGGATGCTTGGAGTTTCTCAGACGTGGGTCTCCATGTCTAGTGTTTGTTTCAGGTTCTTTTTTTTTTTTTTTTTTTTTTGAAACAAGGAGCTCTTTGTCTCACCTTCTCTAGACAAGGACAACCCTTTTCTCTCTCTCTCTCTTTCTTCTCTCTAACTCCTTTTTTAGATAAAAAAAAATCTCTCAGTTTCTCCCTCCTTTTCCAACAAGAACTTGCCTGTCTCCCCACTTTTCAGATGTTGACTTGTCCGTCCTGCTCTTCCTTTTGTCAGGCAAAGACCTGCTGCCTGGCCCTCCTGTTCCCCTCCCCTCTCCTTGTCTCCCACAAACAGAAAGTGCACTCTGTGTTCGGAGTGCCAATGGTCCGTATAGTCTTCTGAATATGCATCTGAAAACTTCATGCACTTTCCCTGACAGCCTTTTAAGCTGGAGAAGGACCTCTCCGCAGAGGTACGCAAAGCCATGGGCTAGCTAAAGCCACTGGAAGGACATGCTATGGGACACACGTTGCTCCAGGTCACCTTGTGTCCTCTCTGGCCACTTAGAGCTCTGGTTCTGTGTGTGGGGCATTGGCTTCACTGACAGCTTTTGACAATCATTTTCACACTTGTCTCAATACAGTGTTTATCTTTTTTTTTTTCTTACCAACACACGTGTGAGTTAACATTTGCTACAGTCACCAAAACTCTTCATACTTGACTTAAAAAAAGCTGTTACTATAGCGCATGCTGTCACCCAGAAACACATCAGTGGTCTATGTGCAGTGAACACAAAAAAAAGAAACAAGTTTCTCATATAGTTTGACATAGATTTTCTTATGTATGATACACTATACATTATTTGAGTGAATATTGCAGTACCAAACTAACTTTTGATGTACCTCTGGCAATTATGACAGCATGTACAGTGACTGAATGAATATTTCTCTGTATCTGTGTAAACTTAAAGAACGTGCTGATGCAAATCACAGTAGAACAATGGTTGTTTCCTGTATGGCATACTGCTAAACGTACTTTAATACATTAGACATGGGGAGTACCACTAGGAAACTTTGCATCAGGAGAATTTGTGTGTCTGAGGTGTTAGTTTACTTCATTATGTGGTTAATGTATTCTACAGAAGTGGTGTGAAACCCGGACAGTAGGAAAATATTTACACTTTTTTTGTTGTTTGAAAAGCCAGAACTAGACCCAAAGTTGAATGCTGCCATTTTACCAAATTTTGTAATTTACAGGTCACACTACATTTTGTAACAGAAATATACAATGTGTATGCTAGTATACCATGTTACCTTGTCCCCTGTTCCTGCATGTTGCACTGTGAAAAGGTCAGTGGTCATTGCATAGGTATTAGATCACTTGAGATACTACTAGAATGTCCCACTCCAAAAAGTAATATATGTAAATAGGTCTACAATACAGCAAATAGGACAAATATCTAAATAGAGTTGAATGTAGATTGAATACACTGAATTTTATATCTTTTCAGTATATTGACTTCACAGTTAACAGTTTCTAAATGTCTTCAAATCTTGTATTTCTAAGTCAGTAGTTAGTGAACATAGAAAAAGAAGTGGTCTGGAATTGTAGTAAAAGAAATGAAAAGCTTAGACCACTTTCTGACTTCCCTAGCCTGTGGTTATTGTGAAAGCGTTTTGAAAAGGTAGACATTACATTGAGACAAGTGTGAAAACGACTGAAAAAAAAAAATTAACTGTAAAAATAAGTAAATTCAGGCTGATCATTTTTTTTACTAAAACACACACGTCGTTGGACTGGTTGGTTTCTGAAAGGCAAACACACAGTCGCACTGTTTCAGTGCGGTGTCAAGTGCACGCACCCCTGCATATGCAGAAGACTTCCTCCTACACAGTGTTTAATTCACACGTACAGCACAAAGCCTCCACTCCTCCACGGCACGCACAACATACTCATACACACTCCTACATATGCTCGTCTTCTGTGTGTGAGTCACAGTGAGCAGATGGGGCCACACGTTACAAGTTCTCACATCCTGTGACGCACAAGGAGGCGGCAGGGGCCCTGGGACGACCACTGGCGCACGGGTGCGAGGGGACCACAGGCAAACGCAGGCTTCACTTCGCCCGGCTCTCGGCTCACCTTTGACACGCACAAAGGCTTTGGAGAAACCCAAACTCGCCGTCAGCCAATGCCATGCGGGGAGATCATTCAGAGATGGTTTCTTGGCAACAGCACAGCAAATGGATTTATGTATTAATGCAGTTTGTTTTAATGTTGATCTAATTTCACATTTTATATAATTATGTCTGTTATTATTGGACTTGAAAGGATGCTAAAATGACTCATAATTATCTGTAAGTGATTGCTTCACAGTTCATTCGGAGCTGGAGCTTTCATGGGCATCGATGCATTTGCCAAATTTAGTCATTAATTGGCTTCTGGTTGGATTTGCATATGATTACACAATTTCCAATTAAAACAGTGGTGGTAAACGATTAAATGAGAATATAAAAAGCATTGCCGAACGCATCCTTATTTATATATTTACATATGCACTGGTATGCTTTCATCTGTTATTTATCATGCACATAACGAGTGGCTGTTTCACATGTACTGCGGTATTCCCATCCAGCCCTTATCTGTGTATCTGGTTATGTAAGAGTACCCATATGAGTATCCTTTATCGCCGTCTCCATATGCAACTCTCCCTTCATCTGAACTGTGGAGAAGGATTCAGGAAGTGTTCTCACTGACGAGCCGTCCTCTTCTGCCATTTCATCCCCTGATAATTAAGCTAAAACTGTCATATACTGTGTGATATTGTTCACTTACTCCTGTCCAACTGCTCTGAAGAGTCTGTTAGAATGCCTAGCAAGGTGTTTAGATGCTTATCTTGTTCATTTTGTGTACAGATAACAGTGGAATGAGAAGATTTGTGTTCGGATGCATCTCTGTTGGCAAGAAAGAATTCTCTCTTCACATTTATATAGCATTTTTTTGATACTCAGGTTAGATCATACTGACAACATGTATGTTGTTTATGATCATAGGCATGGTTCATGAAAAGTGTAACTTCAATACAATAAGTGAATATGTTTCTACACAAGTGTGTTATGGTTTTGTTTCCTAGGGAGGAATACAAACAAACTAGTAGACATTAGTGGCACTTAAGTGAGCAAATTTTACACATTTTAGCATAGTTTGTCTCTATTATGTACACACAGCTGTGGAGAAATATTCTCTAATAAAAGAGTCACTTGTATGTTAACTCTGATGTAAAACCAATGTGCTGGTTTTGACAGAGGCCGCCATTTTGTCTGCCTCAGGGTAGACAATTCACAGTTACGCCATCTCACACAACTCACTGACTTCCCAACGACTGTTCTGTTATCTTGCTTGATGATTTTAAGTAGAAGCAATAACTCTTATATTGTACTCAAATTGAGAATAAAGAGAAGAGGATTTTCTTTTTCTTTGCCGAGTCTTCTTGTGGTTGCATTCAAATGTAGTGTATTTTCTCTCCATTCCTTGAGGACAAACTGGCAACAATAAGCAACTGGTAAGCTCATAATGACACGTAAATGACACATAAAGCGTAAACATCCCCATTGCCATAGACAAGTCTGATTTGGTTCGACTCAAATGTTCAGTTATGCTGTGTTTTAAAACAAGCTCACTTCCCATCCCCTCAGGCCATACGGTTGTCAATAGTTCATGGGAATACACTGTGCATAGCAGATAAGCAACTGAGCAGCAAAGAACACAGGCAATATCTATATAGGCTGCAGCTGAAGGCACAGTGCACTCTTGTCACTGCAGTAGGCATATCAGGAGCAAGTGATGTGTCAGAAGGTGTCAGTAGTGAGAAAAAGTTTTTTTTACATCCAAAAACCTAATTTCTTGGTTGACATGGTATGCTATATTCCATATTCTATTCCAAGCAAGAATTCTATATTTAATAATCATAAACACACTTTCACAACTTTGCCGTATCCCCAGGCAGGCAGACAGGCAGGGGTTGGAAACAGAAAAAGCTTTTTGCCCAAAAGGGTGGTTGTCCTGCGGAAAGCTTGTCTGTCCCACGCGCCGGCTTCAGAGTGGCCCGGGTCACCCTCGGCTGTCAAAAAGGGTAGAGTGCCACCTATTGGTGCACAGCCTGTAACCTCCTCCCATTCCGGCTCATATCATCTCTCAGTCTCTCTGTCTCGCCACTGCCTGTCTGTGGCTGCTGCTGCGACTACTGCTGCTGCTGACACCCTCTTGTGTCAGACGGTTCAGATTTTAGGGTGAGATATCCAAATGTGGTTTCACAGTGCTTAAAGGTCTCTTTCTTTCTTTTCTTTCTTTCTTCCTTTCTCTCTATTGACTTTGGACTTTTCTTTAGACAGCGAGTAAATCAGATCTTTCACATCAGATGTAAAAGAAAATGCTTTTTGTTTCACTCTCTCTGAGCCTTTTGTATGTTTTTTATTAGATCCTCTCTCTCTCTGTTTCTCTGTCTCTCTTTCTCTCTCTCTCTCCCTCCCTTTCTCTCTCTCTCTCTCTCTCTCCCTTTCTCTCGGTTTGTCTGTCTGCATTCCTGTGGGCATGTCTGTAGCAATGTATGTGCATTTGTGGGCGCCTGAGAGTAGGAGTGAGAGACTGTTGGAGCAAAGTGCTAAAGAAACAGACCTCAGGAGTGTGATCTCCCAGGTTGTCCAGATGGGTCTCAACCTTCCCATCACATTTTCTTTTTTTTTTTTTTTACATCCCCCTGTGTGAATAAACGCTCACTCACTCCCTCCAGATGGCGAGAGATCTGGTTCTGATCTGGCTGGGATCTGGCTCTGACCTGGCTCAGGACGGCTTCCAGCCCTAAACTAGCCTCTATCTGCCCTGGCAAGCTTGTGCCCACAGGCTGAGAGAGATTTCCAGGCTGTCATATGCTATCTGAGTCACCCGCCGACGTGTAAGCATGACAAGGGAGAAAACATAAATAAATGGCATAAACAGAGGAGCCAAAGTGGGGCTGCTTGTAGTGCCTGGATGGTTGAATGCCTGTGGAAATGCAGCCGCAAAATCTGTTTCATGCAGACCGCATCTATCAGACCTGCTCTGTCATGACGCAGACTTTCGTCTTGCTGACGCTGTGACAAAGCCAAACAATATGAGACAGCAGTCGATGTAGATGTAGATTTGTATCAACTAATTAGGACACACGCACTCACACACAGACATATACACAGACACACACTACCGACCAAATGTCAAAGTAAAGCAAGTCTTAAAGTTAAAAATGATTTTCGTTTAAGAACCTTTTCTGTTAGCCTGTTCCGTTACCCTGCTGTTAACAGCTGCTGCTGTTGTTTGCTGTTCATTGTTTGCAGGTATAACTGGCTACATAGTTTTGGGTGAAAACCACCTGATTTCACCATCAAATTAGCAAATTAATAAGGTATTATTAATAACGTATTATCCATCTGGGCTTTCAAAACACTAATTTCATAGGTAAACCATGTTGTTAGGGTAAAGAAATTTACCTTGGTGCCCCTAACCATTGCTCTGTATTCTCTACAATATACGCTGAAACCGTATCAAGAGTCCTCCTTTGAATAAATATGATTTATAAAATACAAATGTCAGGCTTTAAACCCCCCCTGTGATGAGTAAGAACTGTTTCATATGAATACACTGCCCAGCATGGTTCCGGTCTCTGTTTAACAGGCCACATCATTCTCAATTTGATGTGGAACAGCATGTTCTAATTAAAAGTCCTCAAGAGATTCCGTTTAAAAATAACCGCCAAATCACTGACTGGTGACCTCGTTCGATTGTATCCTCCTTTTCGATATCGCCTTCCTGTGAGTGACGTCAACAACGTAGCAGCCTGGTGGGAATCAAAAGTAAAACTAATCCTACAACTGACCCAGAATTGTGTTGTGTTGACCACAACAAGAAGAAGCAGAAAAGAGAAAAGTGTAATGTTGCACAACACAGCCTGGACTGTGCAAGAGTCAAGTGAGCTCCATAAACATTGTCTGTCTGGGGGTAAACAGGGAGGGTGAGCCAGTCTTGGGTGGAGGTTATGCACTGATTGTCAAAGCTTTAGTGCTCTAAGATATAAATATCACACGTGTGTTTGAATGAGGTCACTCTGACACCTCCACTGAGCTTTCATGAGGTTCTCATTCTCTCTCTCTCTCTCTCTCTCTCTCTCTCTCTCTCTCTCTCTCTCTTGCTCCCAGCCACAGGTCAGTTTATTTATTTCATTTCATCATAATTACAGCCTAACAGTCTTTTTTTCACTCTCCAATTAAGTAACATACTTCAATGATGCATTCATAAATGAAATGTAAGGAATTTCATCTCATCTCCTGTGGATTGTGCATCCAATGCATGATGGTAACCAATCCTGAGGTTTTACTGTAACTCAGTACAGCTGATTGCCCTTGGGCTGCAGTCAAGAGGTTTCCAATGCCCCAATCACTGTTTCAGTGTTTCCAGTGTTCAGCAGTTTAGTAGGGGGAGAGTGGCTCCTAGAGTACTTTGTACTGTATGTGTTGCTTGGATGTAGAGGGGTCAGTTATTATGTGGTACCTCAGAGAACAACATTTCTTGCCAGACGTGGACACTGAGGAGCTCCGCCACGCTCGAGCTGCACTGAGCCCGGGTGTGTGCCGGCGCCGGCGCTTGCTGCTGTTGTTGCCTTGCTGCGTGGTGACGGTGGCTGGCAGACTGTTGAGGCACTCGCTGCCATGAAAGGCTTGTTAGGGAGGACCCGGGAGAGTAAAACTGTGCCGCCTAACAGGTGATTAGAAACTCTCTCTCTCTCTCTCCCTCTCTCCACTGCTGGCCACCACCACAGAGCTGCAGAGAGCTGCGAGGTCTGTTAAGAGCTGTGATGGAGCGGCAGAGTCCACGCCAGGGGCCGCTAACGATCCCTCCCCACCAGCTTTATGGGGCCTGTGGTGCTTAATGCAGTGCCACACTCACATGCACACAGTGACAACAATACACACAGACAGACATAATGACGGAAGCACACGCACTCACACACCCACAGAGACAAATACATAAAAAGTATGCACACAGAAAAATACACACATTTGGCTGTACACACACAAACACACAAACACACACACGCATTCTCTCTCGTCTGGGTTAGACAAGGGCAAATATTCCCAGCCCCTAGCTGTCTGGTTGTGTGAGAGTGCCAGTAGTGGTGATGCTGGTGTTAGCCTGGATTGGTATGACTAAGTCAGTGCCAAGGTGCATATTTTGGCTGCCAGGCCCCTTCATTGCTGCGAGCGCTGCCGTGTCTACTCTCTAGTAGTGTGTTCAGAAACCCTCAATAAAATGAGATTGTTGTATTGCTCCACAAGGCACTCTGGATTTGAGCAACAATTTCTTCTATGGTGGAGCTGAGTTTACAAAGAAGACTGATCTACATATTCTTTGCATCAAAAAAGTTGTGGTATCTGATGCCTGAGGGCCACCTGTTCATTCATTCTAAAAGGAAAATTTGGGAGCTTTCTCAACCCATAGCCCTGTTGTTCCAGGCGGCTGTTGATAGAGAAAATACATGGATAAAACATATGATAAAACATACTCAGTGCTAGGTCACAGGGCACATAGAAAATGAAACCAAAAGGAGGACTAAAATACTCCTGATTTCAAAATGCTCCTCACAGTCATTCATTTAGAATCCCAGTGACCAGGTGTGAGGTCACAGCCTAGAAGATAATCATTTGCTAATGGCCAACATGGAGACACATAGGAGGTAGGAGGAGGAGGAGGAGGAGGAAAGGAGAAGGAAAGAGAGGTAGGAGGAGGAGGAGAGGTGATCTCACATTAGACATAAATAAGGTCAACTCCACATTACCATGGAAACAAAGCGCCGCAGGCGCACGACTCCATCTGCCTGAGATAAGTTTGGAATTG
Source organism: Limnothrissa miodon (assembly GCA_017657215.1). NCBI lineage: Eukaryota > Metazoa > Chordata > Actinopteri > Clupeiformes > Clupeidae > Limnothrissa > Limnothrissa miodon. The sequence goes on along the minus strand of JAGFZM010000329.1, from coordinate 372,579 downwards.
GAATTCTAACACCTCTCTCGCAGCTGTTCGCTCTGCCTCTTTCTCTTTTAGATATGTTAAAAAAAACACTCAAATGACACTCACTTCACAACACACAGCCTATTAAACACACACACTCACACACACGCGCACACACACACACACAATCAAGTCAATTTGAGCAGCCTCCCAACTCCCCCAGTGGACACAAGCCCACAATAGTCACACTTCCTTGGCCTTAGCAAAAGTGTTTGGGGGCCTGCGTGCCAAATCAATGGGTGTAGAGGTAATCTCTCCAAAAGAAGCTTCCTCCTCTCACTTCACTCTTCTCTCTTACCCTCTTCTCCTTTATCCTATACTGCTTACTCTTTTCATTCTGCAATTCTGCAAACTCTGTTCCTTCTGTGCATTTATCCTCTTGTTTTTTGTTCTCTGCAGTCTTGCACTCGTTTTTTTCTACATTTCCTACTCCTTTTCAACCTCTCTTTATTTCTGCAGTTTGCTGCTAGTGGTCAAGTGGTCTGTGTACATATTGGTCCCCCATGGATCATGGTTGTGTGTGTGTGTGTGTGTGTGTGTGTGTGTGTGTGTATTTGTATGTACTGTATTTGTGTGAGAAAGACTATATATATAGAGAGAGATACTATAGAAATGACTATTTCTGATAAAAAGTGTAATAGAGGGAAGGAAGAAAGAGAAATAAAGATAGAGAGATACAGAGAGAGAGAGAGAGAGAGAGAGAGAGAGGAAGAGAGAGTGGCTTTGATTGGTGACCTTGATGGTGTGTTAGAGTATGTGTGTGTGTGTGTGGGGGGGGGGGGGGGGGGGGGGCGACTGAAGGTGTCAATGAGTCGCAGTCTTGGAGGATAGAGGGAAAAACAAATAAAAGAGAGAGAGAGGGATAGCAGAAGAGAGGACGAGAGAGCAGAAGTGAGAGATAAACAGAGGTGGCACTGGGGACGATGAGTGGTGATAGTGTTGGGAGGCTGCTGTGGAGAGCTTTGGAAGATCCACATCATTCATACTGGAGGGAAATGGCCAGGCTGGTTCAGTGCCTCTCTATGGCCCGATGAGGAACGATGCGGGAAGGATCCATAAAACATCAGCACGGGCGTGGGCTAATGCAAATGCAGAGGCCTTACCTGCCCGTTCAAGCGGGCCGCCTCATCATTCAAACAGCTAATGTCCATGTGACTCCTGACAAGCCTTTTTAGGAGGGGATGAATGGCCTGACAACATGGTCTAGTCTTTGTTCCAGGATTTGACCCTTTTCATCAAGACAGTCAAGTTAATCTAACATAATCACTAGCAGACAATGGGCTCTCGAATGGTAAATGAATTAGGCTCTGGCATTTTAATTATTTTAGGGGACACAATGTCTTCATATGAGGACATTCTCGCTCTCTCTCTCTCTCTCTCTCTCTCTCTCTTTTTTGTGTGATTGAGGGAATCTTTTTTACGCAAATGCCTACAGCCTGCAATGTGCTTTGATCGGAGAGTCCCTATGATCACTTTCCTTGTTTGTTGTTGCATAACGGCTGTTTTAGATAGTGGGAGGACAGGAAATTTGCTCCTGAAACAAACTGTCATTGGGCTTTGGGAGGAGATTCAGAACAGCTTATTTCTTTGTGGAATGCAAAACAAACAAGCAAACAAACCAAAAAATATTTTATATATGTCAGTGCAGCTGCATATTGGTAATACATAACCCAGAATATATAAACAGACCTTGTTATAATACGAGAGAAACGCTACAAAACATATTTGACAATTTATAATGTGGCAGTAGCAGTGGCAGTGAGGTTGCTAAAAACTTTAAATGTATATCTCAAACACTGGAAATAACATTGAGGAACTAGAAATGCAATTCCTGAAGGAATGACTAGCGCATGTAGTAGAAATAGCAGGTATGAATTATAGATGCTAACATAAACTCTGTATGAATACAACAGGACATACACACACACACAAAAAAAAAACAAGCACTCCAAAGTTTCAGCATTAAGGAACTTTTGGTGATGAGTAGAATAAGTTATAACTGCTGAGAGAATGCAAATGATAAACATAACTGAAATAAATGCAGAATATGATGTATGCCACCTCCAGGTGCCAGGCTTTAGGGCTGTGTTTACGTCTAAAATGCTCTTAACGTTTTAATGGTAATGATTTGTTTTTCAGTTCCTCTCATACAGCACTTTGCAACTCTGTGCAGGTATGTCATTAAATGTCGACCGATTAAATGGTTTGTCCAATCACACACACCATAGGTAATGTAGCCTACTTGAACACATTTGGGTGACGTAACTAATGGGCTCCAAGCTCTTACCTGAGGCTGTTCTCTCAATAATCTTAGCCCAAGAGAGGAGCAAGTGTGCATCAAGTGCACTTAGAGGTTATTTGAGAGACGGAACAAAGCTGCACATTTATGCAATGCTAGCTGCACACGAATACGCATTGCAAGTGCTTGAGCTCTCAGAATGGGTCAAAGAGTGGACATGTGAACTGAGCCTGCTTCCTTTGAGAAAGAGAGAGAGAGAGAGAGAGAGAGAGAGAGAGAGAGAGAGAGAGAGA